>JAUZSU010167854.1:0-13367 GCA_034780255.1 Parotocinclus maculicauda | reverse complement strand
TCTGCTCTTACTGGTGCAATGTGCAATTAATGAAGATTGGGCACCAGGCTGGTCCAATTTAGCCATGAAACCTCCCAGACTAAAATGACAGGTGTTTAAGTTTTAGTGTCCAAGTCTATGATTGTTTGTTGTTGTTTCATTTGTCTTTCATGTATGATCTGTCAATACTAGAAATACACCAATCTTATAATCAATAATCAAGTACCTGTTTGATACAATATCTTAGCCACAGTTGTTCTGCACTGGTTGTGCAATATTTAAAAATATGTGGCTTTAATTATTTAATTATAGTAGCTAAAATCTCCTGTACTGTATGAATTATTCATATAATTCTGTAGCACAAGCACCACATGACATAATATTTTACACCACTAGTAGCGCTACTGAGCACTGTATAACTGCATAGCCATACGGAATACTGGTTCCAGTTTGCTAGCTAGCCAGGTAGAATTATAATTTTAACAGCTAGACGTTCGGTACAAACTTTGGTAGAAACAGAGCTGGAGGATGAGGCCGGAGATGCAAAAGAAAAGAAATAAATGAACTGTGACTTTAGTCGTATCAAACCTCAAAGAGGCTAACACACATGGGAGTGTCCAATGAAATTACACCTTGTGTTTGGTGAAGCTAAAGCTCAATACTGCATTATTTTATCATAATCCCATTATACTGCGATGTATTCAGTTACATGTACTTCGTTATATGTACTAGAGCATCCTTTCTTCAATAAACTGGTCTCGAGTAGTTATATTTTGTACATTTTACACTTACATTAGTACATTTGAAATACACACATGCACAAACTTCCATCTAAATAAACTGGTAACAAGTGTTGTTGGCCTAGCCAAAGTACTTAAGCAGCAAGTTTAAATCTTATCACACAGCAAAAATATGAGCTTTAAACCAAACATGCATTTCTGTGAAGAGCTTCAGGTTCAGAATTGTTGATGTACTACAAAGATACATAGATTTGTTTTTCAGAACCACCTCGCCACAGTTGGCTCTTCATATTCGCAGGCTACTGGCTTCCCAAATCCCTTAAATAACATAATTTTTGCATATAACCTATGAACATTGTCCCATATAACGTAAATCATATCTGGGTTACTTATAATACAGAAGAATGCAATACAATGTAATAGCCATGTAAATGTTATAGTGTATTGTTTGAGAAATAATAACAAAAAATAAATCTGCACATGTAAGCAAATGAGATGTGGAAGCAGCAGGCTACCATTATAACTTTATCTGTGTGGAATCAGCATAAAGCTCAGCAAGGGGCAAATACTTTGGTTTTGAATCCACAGATTCATAACCCACGATGACAGACGGCCAACTGTATCTGCAGTCTCGATGTTGAGGAGAAAAGTCCAATGAACCATAGCTTTTAACTCAATGGCTACCGTTGTGTTAACCTGTAAACAGTACAGTGCTGAACTGTAAACAATTAAAGTCACAGCGAGAAAGAAAACTACTTTAGGCCACATAATGGCTTTACTTATTTTTTTAATCATTATTTAAATAAACATATAATGACGCATAAGCCAAACGTTGTGTGCCAGCTGTACGAACTCACTCACTGTTTTAAAATCATTAAAGACTCCTATCTTATCTTACACCGACTTATCACAAATATAGACATTGTAAACTACTTAAGGTTGATAATCAAGTGTCAAGTCACTGAGCTGCTGATGACAAGCAAACAACTTTACACCTCTTAGAAGGACAACTGTATCTTCTATTTAATTTGGTTTATAACTTACAGTGTATGATAGTATGCTGTGCTAAGTAAGAACTTAATTTGCCTGGCTGGGCATCTTTGTCCTTATCAATTATTATAGTCTATTATGACCAAATGCTGGCACAGCCACAGTTGCGCTGCGCTGGATGTGCATTATTTCAAAATTAGTGGCTTTAATTATTTAATTATAGCAGTTTAAATGTCCTGTACCATTCTGTAGCACAGGCAGCAAATTACATAATACTGTTCACCACTACTGAGCACTGCGTTTTTTGTTTGTTGAATACTGGTTCTAGCTAGCCAGGTAGAATTATAATCTTAACAGTTAGAAGAGGTTTAGTCACTTTGGTAGACACTGACATGGAAGATGAGGCCGGAGATGCAAATTAAGAACTTATACCCAATAAATGAGCCGTGTAAAACTTTTTCACTAAAACAAAAAACCTGATACGGACCCAAAGGTTATATTTTGCAAAGTTTGATGAGTCGCTGTTGGTAACACCAACAAAATCACTTCAGCAGAAACCATGTGGAGGAATACCAAGAGTGCATGCAATAAAGGTCATCAGATTCAATGCAATTAACCAGTGGCACCAGTGAAACACTTAAGCCAAAAGCTCTGATATCTCAGATACTGCTTTCTCGACTTGACTTGTGCTTGAGGGACTGCATATAACAGGTAAACAAAAACAGTGAAACACACGGAATTTGCGTTGAATTTGTCATAACAGGGGAACATAACTGATCTTTTTAAGTTCAGTTTTTAATACATTGCCATTTAAACAATAAAAAACATTTACATTCTGCACCCATTTCATGCACACTGATAATTTCATATATTGTAAGTATATATTGTAATATATTGCATATTGAAAGTAATTTTACATTAAATAAATTAATTTATTATATTATATAAAGCCATCATTATATATGATAAATACATATTACATAAATATTTGATTTTTATATTCTATTTTTTGTATTATAATATTGATTTTTATATTCTACTCCTGACAGTAGAATAAGCCAAAAAACCTATATACAAGTCCAGTCTACGCCCAGTCTTCTCCCCCTACTACCTGTATATTCTCTGTCACGCCTCCATAAATATTTACTACAAGACAGAAGGTATGCACTGGTTGCACTTGATGCATTAAATATGAAGCACAGACTTAAAAAGTGGCTTACGGTTTCATTAGTGTATAATTGGCAAATTGATCAAGTCTTTATTACCTGTTTGATACTGTTACTCAATTAATTATTTAAGGGATTAAAACAAACAAGGGTCGTCAAGATTTAATGAACTTTCACCATTTACGATGCAACAATGCTAATACATTTTTTATAGCTTAGTCACAGAATAAATGGGCAATCTATGTAAAATGTAAAAAAAGTGGAATAATAACAAACAAGGTTAATATAGTACCTACGACAGGCATTCATTAGTTCATTGACACTAAGTTCCTAACTTGGTTTCCACGATTCCAACTTCTTGTTTTATATTTGCATGGCAAATAAGGGGTGCTTAGCTCTCGTCTCCTTCAGGGATCATTTTGCATACCAGCCTCTGACAAAGGCAGCCATTTTGCTATGATCTTAAATGTTTCTATCAAATACCATGTATCTACATTTAAAGCTCATATCTAACTGCACACATGTAGTACCTGGGTTTCTCCTGTATAGACAATTACAAGGCCAACAACCGATTGCACTCACTTGTAGTTTTTTTATAGTAAAAAAAGTTATAAAAAGTTTATAGTATTTTAACTGCAGTTACAGTAATGCTGCAGTAACAACATTACAGTGTGGTGGCACTGTATCGTAATCAGCACAATGCACCAGAAAAGGTGCACAAACTGCCAAATGAGCAAGAAGAATGCTTTAAATTCCCCCAGGAAATTTTCTCCAAACAAACAATTGGTTATTTTGCCCACAGCAGGCATGTGTCCTGCAGGGCTCTGATATTTTGTGGCTCTTCAGCCAGGTGAGTATTGTTTCTTTTGTATGCAAGCACATCCATTACGTAAAAAATATTTCTGAAATTAATCTCTGTTCATGTTAATTTTTTTAAATATGCTTTAATGTGATCATTGTAATTTTTCAATTATATAATTATTATAAACTCCTACCGTATGTTACTTATGAAAGTGTTGAAGGGAAAGCACACATGTACGTGTTAACACATGATCAGGATGTTACCATTTCCACCTAGCTTAGATGGCAGAAAATTCCTGAATACCCACCACCATCTTCCACACAATCAACTTGGTGCCAATACAAGAATATACCATGCACGATTTATACAGAAGTCTGGAAGTTTACATGCAGACCATGTGCATGGGTTTTGTACCCATAAACACTGGTGGACAAATATGAAAATCAGAATTACATGAAAATACAACCACAAAACATAAAGATTCATACTTGTGAACATGGATTTGTATTAGTCTTCAATCTCTTCAATCATTCTTTCTATGTTGTATACTACATAAAGTGGGGGCCAACAGTCTGAGACCACTAGTGAACAATCTTTAGTTTTGCATTTCAGGAAATCAATGTCTTGCCTAACAAATCATACAAACAGCATTATTTTAGAGAACTTTAATGTCTAATGTAATGAGAACTTTTAGTATACTTTAATGCCCTAAAGCAGGTATGAACTCCACAAGTTTGAACAAAATCTGATGATCCATGTTATGCCAACAGGATTTCACAATATCATAAGAAGCACCCGGTGATGTTACTGACTGCTTGGCATTTCTGAATAAATGTAAAACCCAAATACTCATACACTATGACATGTTTAGAAATGTATTTTAATGTTTAATCTTGTCACTCAAATGATGCTGATGATATGCAAATAAAAGCAATTTTCAGACTTTTCTCCACTGCATTGGCACTATAGAACACGTATATGTTATATTGTATTACACTGCTGCTGTTGTTCAGAAAATATGTCCTTATTGTGTTCTTACACTCTACAAGACCATTTATTTCTTCTACTAAACCTAGTGTTTTGTACCTGCTTTATCACTGCTTGTGTTACACACATACTGGTAATATAATGGTGAGGAGCATTTAAAATGTACCCTGATACTGAAGGCACAACTACTTCCTACAGTACTAGGAACTCTTGGTCACTGGTCACTGGTTGCATGCTTACTAATTGTATTTAAACTGACAACATTGTTAATTAAGAAAAACACTAATTAAAATGCATGTGTTTGCTTTTCTTCACATTCCTTAACAGTTCGAGACAGACATACACAGTGCAGTCATGGTCTAGGTTTAATAAATTAAGTATCTTCATGAGTTACAACTCATTCAAAGCTAAATCCAGCTTGATATCAGCAAATGATCATTGATTAGATCATGTTAAACTTCACCACAATAGTTCTGTCTGAGCAAGCGTAGCGATGTCACAGAAATATATTCGTTCAAAGCACTGAAAACACCAGTTATTTAACACAACACAAAACAACCATTTACCACAACGGAAGGACATCACTCGTGCTAGCAAAACTAAAAGGGAAAGTGCTCACCCTCTGCATGCTTGCTGTCTTCATGCTGTGTGATGATGCTTAAGGATGTGACCAGGGGTTAAAATATTCTCAACCTTTTAGAAATATTTTAAAACTACCATTTTTACACTTGTTAGTAAACTTCTGAATTCCAAAACACATACGTGCACTTAAACCAGCTGAAATAAGAGCAGTGCTAGATGCTTGGATGGTTTAATAGTGGCATTTAAGAGACAGATTAAGTGCTGAATCATTCATATGCTTCGATCACTCCAAAAGGATCGGAGGGTGAACTCAGCACAACTGCCTCAACTCCGGAGTCACCCTCTGGTAGGCAAGGCATTTTTTTGCAAAACCTATATGGGAGTCTGCATGTTTTGCATTCTCATTTACTTACTCGGGAAATGCACTGAAGCTCTGCTTCATCAGCTTGGTACTGCCTGCCAGACTCACAGGGCTTTGGTTATACTATGAAGGTAGCTAGTAATTAAGAGCGCTGAGGAAAAAAAAGAGATCAATGCAGTTAAAAATAGACACTTTATTTAAGTGTGGAGCAGCACACCACTACACCAAACAAACCACAGGGCAGAGCAGAATGAACTCAAAGGCCATATTTTAGTATGGCTAGTAATGATGTTTCATGATGTATACCTTGGAGTTCAAAAGCTCAGAGACATACTTGTAAACAGCAAACCAAAGAGAGACGAATAGCACTTACATTAACACTAGCAAGAATGGATGACTGTACGTACACACACATAAGTCCACACACAAGTAGTTTAAACTGAAACAGGTTTAACCATAACTGGTAGCCCACTAAATCATTAAGTTTTGCTTGTTCGGTAACAATGTAGAACTGTGTTGCATAAGCTATACTGTCATGGCCAAATACTTTCACTGTAACATTGTGACATGGGAACAAACATCTAGACCTAATCAATGTTAAGAACATTAATCTAATTAAGAAATTAAACTTAAATTTTATTACAAAAACTCAGTCATGCCAACACAATGTACTTTTCTAACAATGTTGCAAAAATGACAAGAAAGGTGACACAGAAACTTTTTTTCACTATGTAGCAAATAAATCATTCTGGCTTCATGAAGCACAGCTAAAACAAATTAAATTACCTTGTTTTAATTAATGGCATATTGTTTTCCAGATCAAGAAGAGGAAAAACTATGAAATCATCATCATCAGTGTTGATGGAATGATTGAATCATCAACGACAGGGGGAAAAAAAGTATAATTAGTTCTTTGTTGCTTCGCTTTAGGTTTTCATGACAGCCTGAATTCTTTGAGGCATGGACTTTAAAAATGAACCAATATATCACATACGCCACATTGTGAAAGGATGTAACCATACAGTACTGTTGTATCACAGTTTACTGGAAATTTGTGACTGCCCCATAGTCCAGGAGAACACTAAACAGGATCATGTGCACGGCTGAAAGTTAAAAAAAGAATATAGCTGCCCATCACTTAGCATTTGGACAATCCAGAAGCGTGTTGGAGAAAACTGCATTCCAGCATAAGAACCATATCTTATCTATGAAATGTAATGTAGGTAGTAGTATAGCTTGGTCATGTTTGGCTGCATCTGAGCAAGGATAGCTTGCCTTTAGATGGAGCAATGAACTGTGAGTTATGTGAGTTCACAGTGTCTTTGAACTGTATATCAAGTCAGTGTAGACCCAACAGCAAAACAGCATCCCTAAGCATACAAAATATTCTAACAAAAACCATTTGGCTGAATTGCAGACAGATCAACAGTTACTGGAAATGATTAGCTGCAGTTATTGCTCAACAAGGTGGTCCATTCAGAGAGTGAAAGAAAAGTGTTAACATAGGTTGTTCCCTTACAGGTATGTTTATTGGCTCAACTGTTTAGAACTCATGAACATCTGATCATGTTTTAAACCATATTTTTGCAGAGATATAGACAATTTTCAAGCGTTAGTTAAATTCTATAAATGTAACTGTAATAGTCTGATTTATTTGAATGTTTTTGGCAGAAATGGAGATTTAGCCTAATAGTGTTGTGTTGTCCCAGTACAATGACAACAAAGTTGAATTGAACTGAATTGAATTGAAAAGAAGAAAGCACTCTTATGGTGAACAATGAGAATGTGTCAAAAACAGCTTTATTTGCAGCAGTTGATGTGTGACAGGGACGTGGAGCTTCCTCAAGCTCAGACCAGTAATATACAACAGCAGAACGTCCATGATAACCCTCAGTCAACTACTTGCCTTATCCAAACCAACAAAAAAATCTTACATTTAACCCTGCAAACATTATTAGTATTAAGAACCTTCCTTCAGTCTCCCTTAAAACGTTCTCTCGATGATACAGGCATTTATGTACATACACACACACATTTAAGTTCTCCCTATTGAGCTTTTTAATGCATTGTAATTTGTAAGCATGTGCAATACTTAATGTTTACTTTTTTTCACTTTAAAAGCATCAAAGCCTGTATATTATCCAGGAGTGGCCAGGTATTTGTATAGGACTTTACATTACAATGCCATTTGAAGTATAGTACTTTCCCACTGAAGATATGCCCCATGCTGCTGGAAGCGTGTTGGAATAACAACAGCATGTTTTATGTTGAGAAATCGCTGTCAGTGTTTGAACAGCAGTTGAGCAGCAGCAGGACTGTTGTTCTGTGGCCTGGGCTAGGTTAATAAAGTCTGCTAGTCAGACAAAGTGTCTGTTGCACAACTGTTGTTCATCTTCATGTTGTCTAATTCTGTGTTAGAGGGAAATCCACAGAAGTCAACAAGAGACAAAAAAATTTAAAATACATTGGGGGTTGAGGAAGAATCTGCATCAGCATAATCTAATGTAATGACATAAACTGCTCTCACACCTCTGGGTTGGGCATGTTCCTGTCTAGCGACAGAGGTCATTCAGTGGATCTCAAATATGCCTTCAAACAGACCACGTTGAGATGTGAAAATTTACTAAAGAGTGTAAAGTAGGCAAAAGAACAGGGAGCTTTTGAGAACTTGAAATAACTAGAGAGATGTTTGAAGTTATTTCCAACAGTTAACATTTTGCATATCTTCCACTATAAAAACTGTAAGCAACTACAGAATGTGAAAGCAGAAAAAGATGTTCATAAAACTTTCACAAGAATTTCCGTTTTCATAAAACAAAACCCCAACTTTAAACAAACCCCATTTGCTTAACACAAGTGATTTTAACTCTTTTTAGAGAAAACATACCTAAACAACTCACAGCCCTAGCTGACACTTCCTCAATGTTTTTACATTTTAAGCAAACCTTTTAGTTCATCAGCTGGGTCACAGCACAGATGAAGCATGATCTCTGAAGCAGTCTTTTACTGGAGTCATTCAATCCAAACTCAGATATAGCCAAGCATATAACCTCAGGCAATGCGGGTATTATCTGGGGTGACAGAGGAAAAGACACTTCTCATTTGTTCACTTTCAAACAAGTGAAAACAACCCACATAACGGCAAGGCCACATAACTATTGAGTTTTATTTTACGTTAAATGAATGAGTATGTGATGCAGTGAGTACTGTAACAATGTATTTCTGAAAATCAGCGGAAATGTACCGGATTCCTTGTTTGTGTATTCCCCTATGTCAGTAGGCTTTAGGAGTAGGAGTTGTTGTACTTCTAGATAAGCTTACAAAACATATAATCGCAAAACTAAGTAAATTAAACAGAACACCATATTTGTAGCCATTTATTTTTTAACCATTAATAGTAGAAATATATATTTGACTTGCATTTCATAGAGAAAACCAAGCAATGTCAACTTAGAAAGGCCTCCACTGTTAATTTTTCTCACTTATCTGCATTAATCATTATGGATAACAATTTATAGCACATGTACGGCAGCGTTACAATTTGTCAAGCAAGACGCTTATCGATATGTACATTGACTGGACATTATCATAGCCACATAGTACTTTTATGATGCTTAACGTAAAGGGTGTTTCCACCCTTGTTTTTCGTCATTAATACGTTCAAAATAATACAGATAATCTAATTGAACAATAACTAAAGTCACAGTTCCAATAAGAAATAATGTTAATCCAATTAATCCGTTCCAGAAACTCCAAAATCTTACCAAATGTAAATTTTATAGAGAATAGCTATTGTTCTACATACAGAAATCAATGAGAAATGAATACAAACACAGTTACACAGTAATTACTCACTTAAACTTAGCACTCTCACTCAATAAACAATAAAAATTAAAAAATAAAAAAAAAACACTGGAAATGTTTCAGATGAAGGTGCATGGTGATGCTCACTCAACAAAAAAACAAAGCCGAACTGAACAAGGAACGCTTGGTGTCGTCCACTCTTTAGGTTACCAAAACATGTGCTAGCTTTGGCAGGAGATCTACAAGCGCATAATCCCACACAGAGATGTCAGTAGCTGCATTACTACCTGATATGCTGTGAAAAATGCTGACAGGCTTGAAACAGCTGCATCGCAGCTCCCATACTACAAAAGTAATTATCTTTTAATATAACTGACTGCTGACTGTAATTACTACTCCTTTAATTACCCCAAGCTATATAGGAAAAGCCATAATGTACATGATCATTAAAAATCTAGCAATCAATATAATATATGCAATTAAGCACCAAACTTGGTTTAGTAGAACAGTCCTTATAGGTGCATTTAAAGAAATATTGGCATCTCTCTCCAAAACAGAACCCTTTCAAGCCCTCTCTCTCCCCAAATCTCTCTCAGACACACACACACACTTTTCATCATTCTTTTCACATTCATACCAATGCCAATACAGCAATGCAGTGAACGGCAAAGAAGAATCTGACGACGGTCCATTATAAAATGTGCACAAGGCCAAAAAGCATTCCAACTGCTGCTCGTCTGCAGAGAAAGGGTATTGTGAGGTGAATTTATAATAAATGAGGCCATTGAATCATTTATCACGACAAAGAGAATTCAGCCAGTGCTTTTAGATGGCGAAAAAAAACACCAAAAATGTCACGACACACCTGATGCACCCGTCTGTGCCTCCATTGCCAATACTTCACCCCTTATCCTCTTTCACCCTATTTGCACATAGAATATGTATGTTATAAAACAAGTAAAGCCATACATGTCCCATCACACCCATTTTTTTCTTCCTGATGGGAATGTGTCGTGGATGAGCGTGACTAACAAAACTTTCAAGGCACAAAGTAAGGCAAGCAAAAAGAAAGCAGAAGAGGTCAACATGACTCCCAGCCAGATTAGGATAGGCTTCAGTAGGGTGAACAGAGGAGCAAGACAAATGACAGGGAAAAAAGAGAAGAGCTCTAATCGATATGTAGCTCTCCTGATAGAACAGGGCCCGTATGTATCAAACTTCTTAGCGTGGAATTTTGGACTTAAATACTGAAAAATTCTTAGATTTGGTCCTAATCACCGAGTAAAGTGTAAGTGCCAGTTATCAAAACTCTGAAGTCTAAGAATCACTCTTACTCTCCCGAAAAGTTAAGACTGCTCAAGAGGTCTCTTAAGTTGTTAAGAGTCGCCACCAGGGGGCAGAGATGGAACTGAGAAGACAGAGACGCATTCGAACCTTCCAAGAGCAGAAGAAGTTAAATGTGAAAGTATTTCAACATTTTTTAAACTTTGATCTTGAAATTTCTCAGGAAATAATCTTAAACTTGAAATCCAATGCAGTGATTGGTTCTTGCCGGGGGTTTGGAAATGACGTCATCCCAGAATCAGCTTTGTGGCACTGACAGGTGTCGTAAATTAGCTCTTAGACTGACACTTAACAATTACCCCTACACTTCGCTTAAAGTGAGACTGAAAGGCTTAATAAATTATTTTTAGTCTCAGCTTTTAACTAAGAATAATTTTAGACTTAAGTCCATTCTTAACAGCATTCGTAGGAGAAATCTTTCATTTAGCAGACGCCCTTATTCAGAGCGACTTACAACTGATATAGTCTTACAATCCCAGCAATTAAGGGTTAAGGGTCTTGCTTAAGGACCCAACTGTGGCAGCAGCGGGATTTGAACCCTGGACCTTCTGGTCCATAGTCCATAGTGTCTTACCCACTAGTCCACCACAGTCCCGGTTAAAGAGGAGCATGAGACGGTTTTGTTGTTTGGTAAAAGAGGAAGCGAGATTTGGTGACAGGAATAAGGCTTTGGTCTGTGGTGGAGAGAAAGTGGGTGATAATAATGGTTACTAAAGAAGAAATGGGTTTGGAGGCTGTTGGAGATAGATAGATAGATAGATAGATAGAGAAATAAATGACTTTATTAATCCCGAGGGAAATTCGTGCAGATAAATGAAAGAGGGTTTTGGTGAACTTTTGGTGAGCAATTTGTTGGTAGGTAAAGCAGAAAGGAAAAAGGATTTCTGTAACAGTACAGTGAGAGAGATTTCAGTCTCTGGAAATTGAAAGGTAGAGGTTGTTGTGGGTGGTAAAACCGAAAGAGATTTTGGTCTTTAGTAAAGGGGTAAGAGAGATTTTACTGGCTGTTGAAGAGGAACGAGAAAGTATTTTGGTGTCTCTGATAGGAGAGAGAGAGCGAGATTGTGTTCGCTGGTAAAGAGGAGCAAGAGAGGGTTCTGTTGATTGGAACAAGTGAATTTTGAGTGATTTCATTCAAGGAAAAGTAAGCTAGAGCCATTTTGGCTGCTTTTAAGGGATAAGGAGGCAATTTTTTTGGTAGGTAGATCAGAAAGAAAAGGGATTTCAGAGTCTCTGGTATTTTTTTTTCGATTTTTGTGGGTGGTAAATCCTTAAGAGACCGGCGACAACTACAGGGGTAAGGGAGAGATTTCAGCCTGAGGTAAAGTACAAGACCGAGAATTTAATCTGCAGAAGAGGAACGAGCGTCTGGAATCGAGAGAGATTTTAATGACAGGTACAGAGTTAAGATACGGGTATAAGGGGTGAAGGAAAATGTGGAGATTTTAGTGGGTGGTAAAAGGGAGAGAGGGATTTTGGTGACAGTAATGGGGTCAGATGTTTTGGTTCCTAGTAAAGAAGTAAGAGATAATTGGGTGTTGAAGAGGAGTAAGAAAGGATTTGGGAGACTGGTGTGGGGTAAGAAGATGGTTTTGGTGTTTGGTGAAAGAAGTAGAGAGATTTCAGTGGGAGATTACAGTGTGTACTAATGAAGAAATAAGAGATTGGAGGCTGTTAAAGATGAACGAGAGAGGGTTTGGGTGACTGGTGCAGGTGAACTGAGAGTGATTTTTAGTAATCAGAAGGAAAAGGTATTTCTGTAACAGCACAGGTGTAAGAGAGATTTCTGTCTCTGGAAATTGCAAGGTGGGTGGTGAAACCTCAAGAGATTGTGGTGATGGGGTAAGGGAGAGATTTTACTGAGACATTAGTAGCTGGGAAAAGTGAAGAGGTGAGGGTCTTGGTGACTGTTAAAGAGAGAGAGATTTTAATGGCAGGGATTTGCATAAGAAATTTATAATTAGATCTGTAGTAAAGGGAAAGCGAGAGCGGGTTTGGGTAACGATTTTGGATTAAGAGAGATTTTGGTGTCTAGTAAACGGGTAAGAGATTCTGTTGGCTAAACGAGAAATGGTTTTGGTGACTGGTAAAGGAAAGAGAAGTTTTGGTTGCAGGTATAAGGGGAAGGTGGAGATTTTGCTACATGATAAAGAGGAGCCATAGGTGTTCTGTGGTTTGGTAAAAGAGGACGAGATCTGGGAGCAGGATTAGGCTTTGGGTCTGTGTGAGGGGGAAAGTGAGAGATTATAATGGGAACTTAAAGGAGAAATGGATTTTAGAGACTGTAAAAGAGGAATATTTTGAGTGATTTTAGTGACCGAAAAAACGTAGTAAAGGATAGAGAGATATTACAGAAAGAGAGAGAGACAGAAAGAGAAAGAGACAGAAAGAGAAAGAGACAGAGAAAGAGACAGACAGAGAGAGCGCGAGAGAGACAGACAGAGAGACAGACAGAGAGACATACAGAGAGACAGACAGAGAGAGAGAGACAGAGACAAAGCGAGAGAGACAGAGACAAAGCGAGAGAGAGAGAGACAGAGAGAGAGAGCGAGAGAGACAGAGAGAGAGCGCGAGAGAGAGACAGAGAGAGAGCGCGAGAGAGAGACAGAGAG
>JAUZSU010167843.1:0-13369 GCA_034780255.1 Parotocinclus maculicauda | reverse complement strand
GACCAGCTGCTCTTCTGCAAGTCTGGCTGTGGACCATGGAGATGGACATGAATAGAGCACCAGTTAATCTAGCTCTATAGGTGCTGTGCATTCCTGTACAGAGGCAAATCTTTGCCTGTTTTTTAACGAGAATGGATGTTCTGACTATGCAGATAAGAACGGAGCAGAAATAGAAGCTGAATCTCTCTGTGTAGAACCCTGTGTGAGGAATGGTCTTTAGCCATTTGTTTCAGCAAGTCTAGATGTTCTTCATGGACCATGGAGATGGCTACAAAATAGAAGATCAATTAAGAGGAAACCTTTAGTCCGGAGCCCTTCTCAAAAAAGGCTAGATGTTCCTAACTGACTAAAAAGATAACTAAGAATAAGGCATTGATAAAAAAGGACTCCATAAATGTGGAACCCTTGTGTGATGAACCAGATTCTAGCGTTTCTAGCAAGTCTAGATTCTTCATTGTTTGAAGACGTGACTAAGGATAAAGTGACAATTAAGAGAGATCCTTCAGGGTGGAAACCTTTGTGGAGAAGGATCTGCTAAGGACATTGGTAAATATACCACATCAATAAAGAGGTCTCCTTAATTTGGAAGCCCTGTGTGAATGATCTTCAGTTGTCTTTTTGGCACGTCTAGATATTCTTATTTGAGAAGCTGTGTAACAAGAGCGTCAACTGGGACAGATTGTTCAGTTAAGAGCCCTGTGTGGAGTTTCTCATTGACTGAGAGGAGGAATAAGCATAGAGTATCAATAAAAAGGGGCCCATCAGTGTAGAACCGTTGGCTGAGAACTGTTGCCAGTTGCTTTTTGGCCTAGCTGTCCTTTCTTGACTCAGTAGATGAATAAGAACAGGGAATCAGTTAAGACAGCTCCATCACAGCTCAATCTAGAATTTGTCAGCTTAAAGTCTTGCGCTTAAAGTTCCTTCACTGTGACCTCTTTAACCTATGACATGTTTGAACATATTACTTTATCTCAGAAACTAGCATTATGTGTTTAGCCACTCGTGTGTCTGTCTCTTTATCTCCTTCTGTCAGTAATTATAGTCAGGCACAGAAAGTGAAGTTCCAGGCCATGTACAGGAGTGATAACGATGAAGTACATCAGGTCGCTGTGTGGCTGAGAAACCTGAGACGTGCTCAGATACGATAGCTCACCAGTGATTCCCGCAAACAGCCTCCTCTGATGTACACTGCTGGGGGTGGAGGTGGGGATTGGCAGCTTGAGCCTTGAGCCTTGTCAACACTTCTGTAAAACTAATCATGACAAGGCTGCTAACACTGCTGTACAAGCTCAACATGAGCACCAGTATGCTGATGGTACAACTTAATGAGGCTTTCTTCACAAGGTGTTAATCTGGAAAGACCATCAGCATGTATAAATAATTCATCCCCTCCTGCGCCTGTCTCTTGAGAGTTCAACACTGGGCAGTAATGTGCAATGATCAGTAGCCTAGGTGCTCACTTAAATAAAGCTTGGCACCTCAGATACACTTACGTTTGTATTACATCGACCTCAGTTTTCCTACAGAACAGAAACAACAACACAAAATAATGACTAAACAATGTGTTTGAGTAAAGATTCGGTTAATACACTAATTGGGAGATTGCCTTATATAACGTATACACTGCTCATAAAAATTAGGGGATATTTTCATTATTTGGGCAGTATATATAAAAGCCATATTTCAGATCTGATACTGCCACCCAATGGTTTTAAGAGTAACTGCAACAAAAAAGTCACGATGAACTTTTCATTATAAAATGATTTTCATTGTATTTTTCTGGGTAAATTGTGATTTTTTTTATTACAACAAGACTTTAAAAAATTGTGTTTGTTTTAAAAAGATTCATATTTCAGTTTGTACAACTTTTCAAATTCCCCAAAAATGCTGAGTGGCATCAGTGGCAACTTGTTAGATGTGTTAGATTTCTACCCAGGGCATGGAAGATTCATTACCTGTTGTCACGCGGTCTGGCTATTTATACCTTTTAGCTGTGTGCTAAGATCTTAAAGTCAGGTACTGTTCTATGAAGGTTTAGCATTTCATAGTTATCATAAATAAATCCAATAAACCCAATACTGTTCCATAAAATGGCTAGAATTCTGTGTATTGACTCATTCTCATTGTTTTTGACTGAAAAATAGTCTTGAGGAGCGAAGACAACAGAAGGAAAGTGTTCAGATAAAACTACATGCCTGCACTATATGCACTTTATACATTATGGCAGTAAAGTGTTTTTTTATTTGAAGCATGACTATGAAACTAAACAACAAAAAAAGCTGGGATCAAATTCCTTGAAAAAGTAACAGAAGGTTAATGGTTCAAATCCGAGCATCACCAAGCTGCCATGGTTGGTCCTTGAATTGTAGAGGTTAATGACTTATATAAGTGGTCTCTCAGTAAGTAATGCCAGCCTTACACTAAATGACTTTCAAGAGACTTACAGTCACTGAAAAAAATTCCAGTGCCAGAATAAAATTATGAGAGTCTTGTTAGAGTTGCATCACTCTCACATCATCTTGATCATTTGATGTAAGGTGGTTAGGATAAAATAAAATGTGATAATAATATCATAAGTCCTAGGTCTAATCTCAAGCAAATATAATGCTGTGGACATTGTCAACAATCAACAGATGAGCTCTCTCCGGCACAATCTGGAAGCAACAAAGTTAGGTTTCCATGATTTGATCTTAAAATACCATTAAAATGACAATACAATTCCACTACAGCACTTAAAAGCCACTTATTTCATAACATACTATGAATTAATGTACGTTTTATGGCTCTCACTTCTAGGTATAGTGTTTTAAATGTTGTCTTACTATGTAGTTAAAAATCGAATGAAAATACTATTGCTAAAATTGATAATGCTCTTAAATGCATTTCTTATATGTAAAACAAAAGCTAATGCAATGCAGTGAAACATTTTCTTGCACAAAGGTCAAGTAAAAAAGAACAAAAGACCTCCATCTTGACTGGCACAGCGACAGATAGAATAAGATATAATTTATTATAAACAAACTAACAAAAATCAAACAAAAACTCAAGAATAAACAGTGTGACCAATAAACAAACAGGTCACAGGCAGTCTGTTGTATGGGACAAAAATTGGGAACCTCTGATACTGTATATACTGATCATACTGATGAACACACTATAATTGGCTTTCCTTCTATGGAACGTGGATCTTTGGCTTGTCTTTAGACTTGAGAGGGTGACTTAAGTCTTTTTAGAGCTTTTTCAAAGTCTTCTAGTGTATATTCAGTATACAGCTCTGGACCACTGATTTGAATAGTGTGAGTTCAAAGCCCTGCTCCTTCTGTTTTCTTGAGCAGTATAATTAATCATCAAGTGCTCAGATATAATTCTGAAAAACAGTGAGAATTGAATGTTCTGATCCTTTTTTAGGACCTCTCAGTGGGTGCTACTTGAAAGGTTGAGAGTTCAAATCCTGATTCTGCCAAGTGCCACTGTTGGGACCTTGAGAACGACCCTTACATTGCTCAGCTCAAATATAAGTCATTTTGCATGCTCTGAATTCTGTAAAGGTTATGGCCTCTGCAATTTTATACTTGTAATATTGCAGACTTGAAATGTGTGCCTTTTTAGATTTAGAATTAGGCTTTGGACCTGGTCATTTATAGTGTTCCATGATTTAGAGTATCATTTTGGAGGAAGTGCTTTATAATGGCAGAACTTTGAAATGTAGCCCTGTTGATTTCTAGTTTTCATCATCTACAGGAAGCTTTAAACCTTAAAACAGAGTGCTGCTTTTTCTACAATACACGCAGGACTATTTAAAATACCTGCATTTCACTTTATGATGACAAATGCTCAAAGCTAATAGAGTAGAACGGTAATTGTGAACCTGCGTCCAGCTGGGTGCTAATATGAAATTCAGCCTTGCATAGTTTCTGTCTGCTGAAAAAGTGTCAGAGAATTAACATTACAAGAAGATAGCAGACTTAAAATGAAAATCTCTTGTATTTCTCTTGGGGCATGCTTACTAAATAATACCCTGGGCTGAATAAAAAAAGAGCAGGCCAGACTGAGGTCAAGACTATGGTTGCACAGTGTTCTCCTGATGAATCAGAATGACTGGAAACTTTCCACAGACTAATAAGCATACTTTAGTGCTCCGACATAAATCAGGTAAGGGAGCAAAACTTGGGACTATACACAGCTTAACATCAGTCACGGATATTTCATGCTGGAAGGGTGGATAGGCTCAGCCTCTGTATGAGCTTCCCACACAGAACGTTAATTATGTCGGTCAAATAAGTGCTTCTGAATAACAACTTAAAATACACAAATGCATCACTTACTGAGTGAAGTCAGGTTATTGTAAACACCTCTCGCTCCATGAATACGTTTGTACTGCTCAGTACAGTAAACACCATGTGAAACGGATTCATTTTGGCTTATGCTGGAATCCATAATAAGCGAGGTAAAATTGCCTAATTATACAATACAGGCCATTTGGTGACATTAGACTCAGGTAAATAGCAGAGAAGAAAATTACAATGACTGTAATAGCATTTTAGACGTTTAGAACTATCGTTTTTCTCATACCCATGATTTTCCTTTGTGTTTCAGATTATGTTTACAGTTGCATTGGTCTGTTCACCTTTGGTCGAATTATGCATTTTTTGATATTTTAAATAGAAAGAAGTTAACGCACAGCTCAGCAGGGAACACACTTGAACATAATATCATCCTGCACATTTGTATGCACCTATCTCGGAAATGTACAGGGTGCCAGTCCTACACTGTGCTGGGTAGGGGTCAGTGTTACAGTGTCACACATGGGGTAATTCCCCTATCCAGCCTCCCCTGGCTCATCCAGAACAATGTGTGACACATGACTTTGAAATCACCACAGTGAGCGTTTAGCGTTTTAGACTGTTGCCTTACCTGAGACATATATAGAGCATGTTTGAGACCCATATACTGGGGAAGGTGAATCCAAATTGTATATCTTTATTCTCGGAAGTGACAATGAGAAAGATACACAGATAATTACCAATGTGTCACCGGTTAAATTGCTTAAATTATGCCTTAAAGACTGCATCAGTTGTAAGTCACTCTGAAAAGTGGCACCTGCCAAATTGGGGCTTTCAGACTCCACATAGCCAAACACCAGATAACAAATAACTGCTTGTTAAAGCAAATATCTCGTCAGCCAATCACGTGGCAGCAACTCAGTTTATTTAAGTAAACGGAAATGGTCAAGATGAACTGCTGAAGTTCAAACTGAGTGTCAGAATGGGGATTAAAAGTGACTTTGAAAGTGGCATGGTTCTGGGTGCCAGACAGGCTGGCTTGAGTTTTTCAGAAACTGCTGATCAATAAGACAACAACAAGTTATCATATAAGTGAATAATGTAACGTAACAACATAGAAAATCAACAGCAGCATTTTTTTTATTAATTTTATATTAAAGAGCATACAACCAGTTCATTAATAAATCAGGGTATTACATAATGTTGCATTCACTTTTCTGTTTTGTCATTGTAATGCAATGTCAGTAATGATTCAGTAATAAAACCTACATAGTCATTCATGTTGCATTGAAGTAACTCAGTTTTGAAGATCATACCATGCTTTCATACGATACAGTTAGTTGAGAAGGCAATAAAAAATCTTCAGCTGCTGTCCAAGGCATTTTACGGAATATGGTTTAGGCAAAGGGTACAAGGGTGTATGAACCAATTTTTGCATAAAAAGATTACAAAGAGACAGACAAGCAGCAATATGTATCTTCTAGATCTAGGATGTGGTTCCCTATGAGACCCCAGACCAAGCCCTTTCTTGGATTAAGGCGATATATAGATACAGCATTTTAATTGCATTGTATGTAGGAGCAAGGAAGGATTGTCAGGACAGCAGCAGCATGGCATGATTTGATTATAGTCATATTCTGACGAAGATAGTGTCAGAGAACAAATACACCATAAACATAACCATCTAACAAACCGCTATCCAACGTCATTCTTTCACAGAGCCAGAAATAATTGGATAAACACCAGTTTCTCTGTTTCAAAAGCTGCTCAATTGCACTGAAATAGAGTATCCGACCTGTCAGGAGAAGTTTAGAATGTGCTGTATGCCAAGATAAGACATCAGAAACAAAACACTGGTAGCACTCCAGTGCACTACACTATCTCATAAAGCATTTCTAGTTAGTTAGTACATTCATTTTAGTACATAGTTTAGTATATAGTGCATATATAGATCACATAATTTGCAATTTCACTGAATGTATTCACGTTACATGATGCATATCTGTAGTAAAGTTTTACTGTGGTCTGTCGATCTGTGTTGCATAAGTACGTAATATCAGAAATATTTAAGAAATCATGTCTGGTTCTGTGAAACCACCCAATGTAGCTGTACCTCTGGTCGATCTCAGCAGAGTAAGTATATCACCTGATCTGGAATAGACCCAGTCTCCACTCAGAGAAGCACAGAGACTCAATAACCAACATTTGGTGAAACTGGAAGGCATTCTGTTGACTACACACTGATTGAAAAAACATCTTTTTGTCCAGACCTAATGAACCATAACCACCAAAGGTAGAGCACTTGGTCCCATTGTCTCTGTGGTTCATATTCCCTACATATGACACCATTACAGTTAACTGACTCTGGTCAAAAGTCCAGTTATGGCAGTGGGTGGTTATGGTTAACGGGTCATGATTAAAAACAAGTAGTAACTTACCTCTCAGTTCACCAGGGGTGGGTTCCTGAATCTCAGGGTGAAGGCTGGGTCTGTGGTTGTCATGTTACCAGACCAGGGATGCCACGCCATTACACCCAAAATTTTAGTTACAAATTAGTGATGAAAGAAAGACAAATATATTTGAGATAAATAATATTCTAATAATAATGATGCATATTTGTGTAATGTATGCAAACTAATGAGGCCATTTACATGATTGGGTCATTAGCTAGAGAATATATTTAGACATTAAGCTTTTTGGACATGTTTGATATCGTTGGTTTTTGTATTCACAGTGAGAAATAACAATCAGCTAATGGTAGGTCTGCCCTCTTCCTCGACGAGGCTATGTGCCGATGCTTGATCCGCACTTGACTTCGTTCTCAAGTTAGTCGAGCCGTACAGCTTCGCCGAGTGCTTACAATACGCGAAGGCCTTTCTCCTGTACATCTCCCCTTTCCACATCGAAATCATAAGCAGAGTAGACAGCACGACCCCTCCCAATGTGAGAAGGCAGAGCCCAGCAATGACACACCTATCCAGGTGAGCCCCGATCCGTGCACTCTCACTTTCGAGTTTCTCCATCTCGCGTGCGGAGACGGTGTCAGGGTTTACACTTGCGTCACGTGGAACGGTGTACGAGATGATGACTAGAGAAATCCCTATCACTAGGAAGGTGACCGCACTGATGAATCCATAATCTACAGGCTTCCCTGAGCTTTCTGACGTCAGGTCAGACATTAACGAAAATTCAAGGCGGTTCTCGTTGGGAGAGCCAATGCAGGGCGTCACATCCTGAAGGATTTTCTCACTGTCTGGAGTGGCCAGAGTCAGGTTGACGTTTTCATCGACATAAGTGAAGGACGTCTCCAGCTCCTCATCACAACACACCCTGACCTTCTCGTGACGACAGTGTCTGCCAAGAACTCCTTTGCTGGAAACTATCTTTGGTCCATTATGACCCTCCATGACTGCTGCCTTCCCATGGCTATGCTCCCTGGGAATGGCTTCTTCCACTGGACCATTTGACACATGGACTTGCACAATAGGCAGACCCCAGTCGGGGACATCCACTGGATCATCTCGCCCCCTTTCTTTATCAAGATTAAGAAGCTCCACAGAGGCCATCAGGTTCTCGTTTGTCAGGTCACTTCAGTTCGTCACTGCATTAAGAAAAACACATCAAATCTTTTAATGCTATGAATGCATTCATATGAGGACCAGATCCACTGTGGTGACCCCAAATGCGAGCATTCAAAAACAAAATATGATAAGTTTATATGTATGCGCCATTTAATGACGGCATTATATTTTATAAAACAGGGCATAAATGAAAATGGTATTATCATAGTCACGTAGTCTTATGTATATATAATTGGTACTGTCACAAGAAAGCTATGTGCAAATGATAAATGATAAGTAAATTTGTCAGACATACCACTAAAAGCATTAATGGAACGTTTAACATACAGACAGCATCGAAACTATAAACTATTATACACCAATTATCCATTAAACACACAATACAGTGTTTTTTTAGTTAAAATTACGCCTTAACAATCACACACAGAGTACAAATATAACAATGGACTATAAACTCACTAGCCCGAACCCAGGTTTGAGTCCGCTGGGCCAGACTAAGTGTAACAGTACATACAGTACAGGAATGACTGCATGAGCTTAAGAAACATAGGAAGGTGAAGGCAGCTGTCAAAGTCAGTATGTGTAAACATTGGGAATATCCCAAATATCAGAAAAAATGCTTTATATTTTGGTCTATGTATTGTATTGTATTTTTTAAACATGCTTCTACTGGTTACATTTATTAATTAGGTAACTTTACATTAACTGTAAATTTTCCACCTATCATCTATGCTGCCCAAGAAGGTTGAGGCCCTCTTTGGAGAAGATTTTCCTTTCCACTGTTGCGCTACGCTTTTTAAGTTAGGGCTTTGGGCCTAAATATTTGTAAAGCTGCTTTGAGACAATGTTGCGTTGTAAAAGTCGATATAGCACGTTGACTTTGTTTCATTTTGTTCCAATATGTCATAAAATGTATACATTAATATTTGGTCACCTATCTACCTCACACTGAAGTGTTTCCAGTGAGGGTGCACTTGGATAAAATGTTCATTCCATTATTTTAATTATTATTATTGCAGCTCTGGTGGTCCATGGCAAGAGCCAACTGCTGGAAACAGCAGTTCCTTTCGGACCTGGGTTGTGTGGAAGTTCGAATCTTGGGTAAACCTTCCAACAAAAAGGTGGGGGTTTAGTTTTAGGGAATACTGCGATGGATTGGTGTCCTGTTTTCCAGGTACACTGATGGTCATAAATGTTTATTTATAAAGCACAGATATGCTGTAATATATCTACAATATAATTTTTTTTCTAGCCTGCATTTGTGTTAAAGACCTTATTTCTTACATTATATCTAAAATTATGTTAGAATATATATTTGATGAGCATATGTCATGAGAAACAAAGGATGTAAATCCCATCCGTGGAGGCCATTTATTATACAAAGTAGGACATACGGAGGAAAGCTTAGTGTGCATCCTGCAGGGTAACATGAGATTTAAATGCCCCCTAAGAGGCTGATACTACACGTGATCATCTCTGACACAACCAATACCTGCATGAGACAAAAGCTAAGATTTTACACATATTGACCGATTTCTACAAAAGCACATTAAGTATTTAAACGTGTATTTATTAATTTATTTAATTGTTTATTAAGGTATTGCACACAGAAAGCTAGAATTATCAGAGAAAGAGAAAATCACAAATATTAACATGCCCCTTGTCATAGGTCCCTTATAAATACTGAGTTATAACGCTGAGTTGGATAAATAAATGTAATACTTGCTCAGTTAATCTCTTTTCCAGCTTCAAGATCCTCTCATCCCGCATCAGTCTCATCAACATCAGCAGCAGAATCCAGTTTCACAAGGACGTCCATTTACCGGAACATTTTACACTGCTGTTGTATTATAGAGGTTCAGGATTGGTTACGAGACTGTCTGTCAAAACGTTGTCCCGCCTCCGCTCTTTACATTCGCAGTCCAACCTTCAAATCCTGCAGCCAACCAATCACCACCTAGCCTTCAAAGTCCCCCCCAGCATATTTAATACAGCGCTCACTAAAAGCAGCCCTGAGTCGCTGGGAAAGGGGCAGATGGTTCATAATAAGACAATTCTGCCGAATTAGTAATAATGTATAGCCAGACCTAAAATGATAGAATGTAAGAATATGCTATAATCTAATAAAAAGCAAGGAATTTATTTCGTAGCAGTTAAGATATTGGAAGGTAGACCTGTAGAAAGAGGATTTAATTCACACCTGTGCCAACTGCCAGTATTGGGTCCATGAGCAAGACCCTAGACCCACCAAGTGGTGACCTAGTAGTTAAGGTACTTGACTGCGGACCATAAGGTACAGGTTCAAGTCGCACCTCTGCCACAGTTGGGATCTTGAGCAAGGCCCTTAACCCACAATTATATGGTCTGTAAGACTTATTTTAATTGTAAGTTGCTCTGAATAATGGCGTCTGCTAAATGACATAAATTAAATGTAAGTTGCTCTGGATAAGGGTGTTAACTGTCAATTGTAAATACATTTCGTAATAAACTAAATATATTAAAAGTTAGATTTTCTTGGATGCTATCAGGAAGTTTCCTATTTTAAAATGCTGATAAAAAGAAATATGATATTATTATTATTATTATTATTATGTTATTATTATTATTATTATTATTATTATTATTATTATTATTATTATTATTGGTTAATAATAATTGTATATGGTTATGGTTAATATACTATTACATGGTCGCCAAGAATCAAATTGAATGTGGGCTTTTGCTGTTGTTACATTCAAGGTTGAATGCATTGTAGATTTAGAGAAGCTTTTCTGAGTTACCAATTTTTAAAGAGGGGCTATTACTTACAACTCAAACAAGTTGAGCTATTTTCCTGACCTCGCTTACAAAAAATGTGTTTCCAGCAATCATACTTCTGTTTTAAGGAAATATGGTTTGAACTATTCTATGTATGTTTGTAATTACTGCAGTTAAAAAAAAATGTTCATATTACTAATGAAATAAAATATTCTTCATTTTGGTGTTTGATGATAACATTAAGTGAGAAGCTGGAGCTGCACAATGTATTAGCAGGTGTACTGAGCACTTTATTAGAAACACCTACTTATTCATGCATTATGCATTATTATGTAATTAGTGCAGTTCATTAAATCATTCAGGTATGGACGGATCTGATTTGAATCTTTGATATCAGATCTATATTGAACCCTTTGGTTAGTGTCATTTGATGCAAACAGATCACCTGACAAGAAATTCACCCAGCTCCCACCCCGAGGAGCACTGAAACTTCATGGTGCCAATGAACATCAACTTCTTAACCCACAGACCTCTGCTCATTAAACATGGGATACAAACAAGAGAGACTCAGCATTGAGAAACAGTATACTAATTACTGGCTGCTTCTGGTTTATATCTCACCTCTGGTAAGGTGAAATCTGTCAGTTACAAATTTATATTTTGATACACTGGCACCATCAATAAAAAAAAATAAAATAAAATAAAAGTCTAGACTTTCATGCTAAGTCCCAATGTTTTTCAGAGTGTGGACTAAATCTATACTGCTCAAAAAATTGTGAGCAGTATATTTCAGATCAACATTTATTTGTGTCATTATGCTGGTCTTATCAAGATCAGGTGATCTCTTTGCACCACACGATTCTGACCAGCACACAAAAAAACGACTATTTGACTGAAATATATTGAAATCCCTGCTCGGTGTAACTGTCTGGTTTATGCCATAACTCGCCAGGTGTTGTTTTATGGTTCATTGCACTGTGGGTAAATCTAGGTATGCTCTAACCCCCCATAAAAAATGATCACCTTGTGTTTGTAAACTCATGTAGATGCTGTTGCACCTGGATGATCAAGTTACAAAGATCATGGTGTTCATATATTGAGAAGAATTGGTACAGTACAGCAAATATCTCATATTATGTGTGTTAAATTGGTCAAAAAGCAGATAGTTATGATTGGTAAATTGGAGTGTTTGCATTGCTATAGTGTGAATAAAGTAGCTGAATTAAAGGTGAAATGTTTACTAGCAGTGGCTAAAATCTAAAGTCTATAGGAAACTCTTATTAGAATTGTGACAAAAGAGAGACAAGACTATTAGGTACATTTCAGTCACAGGTGACTATTTTTTTGTCCGATGAGTATAGTTTCAGTTGGGTGTTTACCAGAGGCGCCTGTAACTCAGTGCTCGTCTATTGGGGGCTGATTGGGTCGTATCATACATAGGTTTAGTTTTGGGTAGGGGGTGTCCCTTCTTAAAGGTTTGAGAGTAGTAAAATGACACCCCCCCACACACCCTATATCTCCCCCAACCCCCCTAATTTATGCTTACAGCATCCTTGTGATTTTGTTTTCTATTTGTTTTTTCTTTTGGCTGTTTACTTTGCACTTTACTTATATATTAAAAAACATTTATTACTGGGTACTTTGGATGGAGAAAGGCAGAGTTGCTGGTTTTCCCACCAAGAAATGCTCAGTTTTCCTGCAGGCTGCAGCAAAAAGGCTCAGCTCACAGTGGAACAGGAGAGAGGATGGTAGCCTCAACACCATAGGCTGAGAGCTGTTAAAGAGTTTGTTGGCTTATTTTCTTATTTTTTTTCTATTTGACAATTTCAGCATCAATGGCTATTTACGACAGGTACAAGGTTACATCGATATACAAAGTTACTTCAAAACTAATACTCAGATCGAGCCAGTTTGGCATGATTAGTTAACTTAATGCATATCTTTGGACTGTGGGAGAAAACCGGAGCACCCAGAGTAAACGCACAGACAGAGGGAGGGCACGCGAACTCCACACAGGTGGTCGGGATGAGGTCCATGAGCATACTAGCCCCACTATTTAAACATTTAAACACAAGATCTACTGAACATTCAATATATAATAATGTGAGGCAGAGCTGGCTTGAATATAATTTACATTTTAAATATATTCATAGTAAATATATATTAATATTCAAGGTACAATGTTTAGCATACTAAATACAAATAGTTGGCATTCATTGTGTAGCGTATCATACACAAATTATTTATTTAGCATAAAACAATATACAGTCGATTCTGGTTAATGGGACCACATCGGGACACCATCGTTTTGGTCCCAATAACCGGTTGGTTCAAATAAACGAACATATTCTATGTTACAAGACGGGATGCTATGTAACATATTAAATATTTATTAAACCTTTATTGTGAGATTTAGACAAACCGACCCTGACTAGTGTTTGATTTTTGTTGCTTGATCTTATTCAGGCAACCAATTTTTTTCAGCTAACGTCAAGTCCCGCCATGGAATTTTGGCAGGGGAGAAAAGACACGTACAGTTCACTGACTAAAGCGTTCTGATGGAATTTTTTGCACGTGTTGCCGGACACTCGTGTTTACGCTTGACTTCAATTCGTCAAAAAGCGGAGATGCAGATGTCAAGTCAAGTCAAGTCAATTTATTTCTATAGCGCTTTTTTACAATACAACATTGTCACAAAGCAGCTTTACAAAAGAGGTTTGATGCCATACAGAATTATAGTGTAAGA
This sequence comes from Parotocinclus maculicauda, assembly GCA_034780255.1. Lineage (NCBI taxonomy): Eukaryota > Metazoa > Chordata > Actinopteri > Siluriformes > Loricariidae > Parotocinclus > Parotocinclus maculicauda. Next base: position 2 of record JAUZSU010167843.1, on the reverse strand, counting down.
AT
>JAUZSU010167832.1:0-13369 GCA_034780255.1 Parotocinclus maculicauda | reverse complement strand
GACCCAACTGTGGCAGAGGTGGGATTTGAACCCAGGACCTTCTGGTCCATAGTCCAGTACCTTAACCACTAGGCTACTACAGTCCCGAATTCATTGAAGCCCTACGATGCCACCTAGACGTTCTGCAAGTTCAATAGTGTATAAATACTTATATAAATAAAGCGTCCCTACTTCGCGGATTTTCATTTATACATATATATACACACATACACACACATTTGGTTAAAAATCAGAACTGAGTGAGACCCACATGTGCTAGTAACTTATTTTTCAGGCTAAAAAGAGCATATAAGTTGTGCGTCTCGACTCATGCAAGTTCTAGCAAATGTGCTGACGAGTGCTAAAGCCTTTTTTTTGTCAACATGCAATATAAAATTTATTTGAAGAGTTGCAAAGTGAATACCTTGAATGCTGAGGTATGACTATCAACGAAGAAAGGATGAATATTATTGCAGGGATTGCATTAGCCTAGCGGTTAAGGTACTTGACTCTGGACCTGATCCCACCTCAGCCAAGATGCCACAGTTGGGTCCATTACTTGAATTGTAAGACTATGAGTTGTAAATCGCTCTGGATAAGGGCGTCTGCTAAATGCCGTAAATGTAAATGTGATGGTGGGTTCGTAGCCCAGTTTCAACCAAAGGACTCAAAGAACACTAAATCAGCTTTATGGTGCACTCATGTTCATACTTCTAACAAGAAACAGTCAAATTCATCAAACAAGGCACTCAGAAGCATTCACATTGAAGATGTTTGAGGAGCATAGAAAACCTTTCTATCCTTTTAGACATTTTTCAACTAAATATGATTCAGGGAACCTTTGAGGAATTCTTTTTATTATATATAACACAAATCTGAGGCCTCTGTTGTGTGTTGATCTTCAGTCCCTGCTGCATCTCTCCTCCTCCCCACTGCCTCTTTGGTAGCAGTAGATTCATGTGGAGATGGTGACTCCTGCAGGGCTGCCAGCTGTCAGTGAGCCTCTCTTTTACACACTCCAGCCATCAATATACTGCCTGTGTTGGGCCAGACTGATATACCTGATACACACCTCCAGCATCTTGACTGTAAATGTAGTTCAAAGTGCCTAGTTTCATAGTGCTGGGGGTTGCAGGACATGATTGAGTAAAGGCTAATAAAATCTGCTTTACTGAGCATGATGTGTATAAAAAGTAATGGCTTTATGTTTCTTCAGGCTTGTCCTCTCCACCGTGTCTGCCCTCGCTTTGCTAACGGTTCATACAAAAATTGTGGAACGCCCCGTGGAAAAGGCACTCATGTCAAAGTGGTATTTATCACCTTTGATAAAGAAGAAATTAGTGTGAAAATAAGATCGTCGATCACAGAGAGCTAGATTAGGTGTCAGGGGGAAAAATCAATGGCAAGAGTGCTACTTGCCATCCATATCTGGACAAGCTGGCACAAAAGCAAAGTTGCCTCGGGTTGACAATGTTACTTTTTCCCAAACCCATTATTAAATGCCACTTCAACTCTGTCAAGCTCATCCAGTGATGAAGATCTGCTTAGAAGCCCAGTTTAAGCCACAAAGTTACGAAAGGCAAGTTGGAATGTGTTTATTGTCTTACAGCCCTGGCGTGTGACTATAGTTCTCTGATCCAGCTTAAACAGTTGACCTCTATATGTAGACCTGATTGTACTGTATATAGCTCCAGGGGTCTGTCCTTTGGATTGGAGCCCTCTTACACTGTCCATCACCCCCTGTGTGCGTGGAGCGTGGTAGGAGAAGGGAACAGATGGGAATCCGATTGAAGAGATGGGCCGCTTCTAATTACCTAATGAGCAAAAGGATGAGTCTGATTTGTCGCTCTTGTTAGGTTAAGTGGAGAGAATTGACTGAGAAGCCAGCTTGCCATTTTGGCTCAGTCTGTCCTCTTCTTTCTTTTTATGCCTGTAACTACAACGGAGGTGCGTAGGGTACCCTAAAATCTCACTAACATTTGAGTGCTGATCTAACGAAGTAAAAGCATCCAGTGATAAAACATTCAGTAAACTAATTGCTATTAATATTTTCAATATGCACAGATGATTCTATAGACTGGGAGAGCCCAGGACTAAAAATAAATCTGGTCGTTATAGACAAAGTAACGTTAACAGTACTTCTTGGCATTCTGGAAATTTAACAAAGCAACTAATGTTATTTAAAATGCAATGGTTTCATTTCAATTCTGAATAGTCTTGTTTAATTAAAAATAGTACCGCCACCTTCAAAAGATCATCATTGATTTAGCAAAGGTAGAATAACCACATATAACACATTCTAATTAATGGACCCAAAAATTTCAAACTTGGATTTGTCACTTCATAAAACTATTTCCCACTGAACGTCATTGCTAATTTTGTAAACTTAAGCATATCTCAGATATCATATCTTAGAGCTGTGCTAGCCATGTGCGCCATCATACCACCCCCTGAAAATATGAGAAAAAACTAAAATTTTGAAATTCTTAACTTGAATTGGTATAACTAATTATGTATTTCTACAGTAAATGTATTAGAATAAAATAAGAAAAGTTTGGATCCGTATAAACATGGATAATACTGCTATGTTTTCAATTTTTAACTGACTTGATCAGATCATCAACTGACTGACTTTATTTAAATTATCCACAATATTTTATATTTAAATTTGTTCCCTGCAAGGCTGAACAAACTTTTTTACAGTTAGAAATTCAAAACAAAACGTGCTATAAAGAATATCTTAGGTACTATTTTGTACCAGGTACAGAGTGCACTGAAGGTTTTCCTTTCCTTGTTGCATTCAATTTGTGTAAGACAGTAAAAAACATAACCCAAAAAACATGATAAAAAACAAACTCTGGAAGTGTCACTTTTAAATAATAGTACTTTTACATAATTGAGCTTTTGGCCACCTTACAAACCTTAGCACTATACACATATCTGGAGATCAGATCGGCAAGTACTCAAGCAGTTTTCAGCTCAGTTCTGTATCCCAGTGTGATAAATAGAGCATTTAAACAAGCAGCAGTCAGCATAAGTAAGCATCAGCAGTGAAGGCTTTGAAATTTATCTCTCTGTGCCCTTTACTGTTTGTGTCTAATGCTGCTAAACACAGGACAGATTGAGAGGAGGGTCTGTGAAGCTACCCCCAACAGCTGGTGTAATTTACGTTTTGTGAGATGTGTGTTCATGTACATTGTGCCTGAGAGTGTGCTGACGTGCAAGGATGTTGCTCGCAGTATGAGGGCTGTGTTTTTCGTCGTCTCAGTGTGACCCCCCCCCACCTATTGACCATGTTGCACGTTATAAATCAAAGTCGGCCACGGTGCTCCTGCAAATGGCTAATGAAGGCTCATTTTTAACATCACTAAATGGTCCTGACAAAGAGTCTAATGAGGAAATCAATATTTTAGTGATTGTTGCTCTGCTTAAACTAATACATCCCGCTTGTTGGGTTGGAATCCTGCGAAGGGGAGGCCATTTTTTACTGTTCAGTTTCTGCACATCAGCACGTTTTGCTTTTTAGATACATTTTCTGCAGTGATTTTGAGACTGATGAGAAAAATGTTTATAGTAACTTTTAAAAAAGTACATTTTGGAATGAAACCAGACAAATGGCTATGAAGACCTTTTTTTACCTTTTCCAATTCCCACTTATCAGATGCTCCTGATCTTACACATGCTGTATAATGCTGCATAAAATCAGTGTCCATTTATCTTTAATTAAAGGGCCAGTTTCATTAACCTCACTGGACTTGGAGTGGGAGGGGTCTGGATCACATGATTTACTCTGAACTTCTGATCCTTTGCTTTATACTGTATGTGTTTAACTATGGATGGAGCACATGGCCAAGCAATAATAATGCTATTAACCGCACTACAAAATGATCAGAATTACGTTGTTTTTACTAATATATTCTTTCTGAATTTAAGTGTACAAACTAATACAATTGTAAACAATTATGAAAGATGTAAAGTCTTTAAAATGTCAGTGAGTTAATAAATGCATGACAGGTAAGTGTTGACTGCAGCATAAAATATAATAAACAATCATGCTCCAGTATACAATCACTATTTCATCCGGAGAAATGACACGGTAGTCATGTCAATGACATGTACAGAACATCATAAATACGAGCTGTTTAACATCCACCTGCTTTTCCTTTATTAGCAGATCATTATAATTATTTATACATATACAGTACGGTGCCATGGGAGACCAAAAGTTGTTTTAGCAATGGTATAATGATTTTTTTCACTCCATAATTCTGGACTTTTCTAATGATCTTTGTTCCAATCTTTAAAAGCTTTTGCATATCTTATCTTTTTTCACCCTGTTCCCCCTTCTTGAATGCAGCCCATCCAAAAAGGCCATTACACTCTCATTTAAAGATCAAAGATCAGCTTTCTTGATTGAAGGTCATTAATATCTGAGAGAGAACTTTTTAATAGATTAATAGAACAATTTCAGAAGACAAACATCAACATATCTTATTTTCTATATTGTCCTACCTAATTACATTGTATCTATTACTACTATAACTGCTCTTATATGTACTTATTAGTTCCAAGTAGAACAATATTTATTGTACTGCAGTGTACTATTACCATCAGAAGCAGGTAAAACATCTATGAAATGCTGTACATGTAAAATATACAAAGATAAGAATTACAGTACTCTACTAAATGTTTTGTTGTGTTCTAATTAATCTTATATTTAAAATAAATCACTTTGTGCAAAGTATCCAAACTACTACGTAACTATGGCCATGTCTGGTCAGTGCCCATTTCGGTCAACGTCTTGTTTCACAGAATGTAAACGGTAGACAATTGTAATTGAATTAAAGCTAAATTGTAGTCATATTAGCTCTTGGTTCTCATATATCTAAAAATGCAAATGTTAATTCCAGTTCATTCAAACCTTTTGCATTGAATAAAACACTAATAGAGAATATAAGCTTAGTAATGTAACTACAGTATATCAGTTCTTCCATATAGTACATGTACTTTGTATTAATTGCATGCTCCTAGTCATGGAGAACATTATCAAAGTTTCTCTTTTGTTACTGAGTCCTGATGCAGAACCTCAGGTAATTATGTGTGAATGACCTGCTGGGTGTAATATTGAGTGATAATGAAGATGGGCCTTCATCCATCCATCTCTGCCTCCTTCTCCTGTCTGATTGCTGTACACACACCAGACCTCCATTACTTAACGGTTGGGGGCTTGCAGGACTCTGGCCGCGAATGGGCAGCTCATCTGACCTGTCTGACCTCTAGAGTTCAGATTACATTAGCCGCAGATCAAAGATCATCGTTCTTCAGTGAAGGTCATTAATCTCTGAGAGAAAACTTTTTTAGTAGATTATAAGAATGATCTCAGAAGGCAAACATCAGCATACCTAATTTTCTATGTTGTCCTACCTAATCACATTGTATCTACTACTACTATAACTGCTATTATATGTACAGTACTTATTAGTTCCAAGTAGTACCCTATTCAGTATACTGCAGAGTGCTATTACCATCAGAATCATGTAAAACATCTATGAAATGCTGTACATGTAAAATGGAGAAGAATATTCTGGTAAAATAACCCTATCTGAGGAATAGGATCAGATAATATTTAGTCATGTTAATGAGGGTGTTAAGTGCTCCATATGCTGATTCTATTTTTTTTCATTTATTTAGTGAAGTGTGACATTATACCCGTGAACTTCACAAATGGCTTATTAGAAGTCACTGCCTTTGGGAAAAGAGCCAGAAAAGGACAGACAAGTGGTGTAATTAGTACTATACTCATTTACTGGCAGTTTTAATGAGCTGTTTAGTATACTGAATTCAATGTATGTACTTTCTTTGAATTTATATAATTTGTAAACTATTCATCTTCAGAAACACTATACATCATTTCATAACAAGGCATCTTACACAAATTTAAGGCTGTTCTAAACAACCAAATCCACCTACTGGCATGATTTAAGTTGGTGAGAGAATATCAAGTCTAGATAGCATTTAAACAGCCTTGAAGGCTTAACCCAGTTCTTTAAAACTTTTGGCTGCAATGCCTGCTGTACTCCTATACTGACCTTACGGAAATTACCAAGAATAAAAATGTTCACCATTTTTATAGCATAAATGACTGGTTTGTGGACAGCATGGTGGCTCAGTGGGAAGCACCGCTGCCTCACAGCAAGAAGGTCCCGGGATAAATCCCAGGGTGGAGCGGCCTGGGTTCTTTCTGTGTGGAGTCTGAATGTCCTCCTCATGTTTGCGTGGGTTTACTCCGGGTACTCCGGTTTCCTCCCACAGTACAAAGACATGCATGTTAGGTTAAGTGGTCTCTCAAAAATGGCCCTTAGTGTGTAACTTTGAAATAAAAGCCAACGTAAATGTAAGAAACATTATTTGCTTTATTTGCATTTTGCATAATGTCCTAGCCTTTTCTGATTTGGGTTTGTAGGATGTTTGGTTCTGTCCCTCCAGATAGTATCCAAATTGAGAGGTCATCTAATGCACCCTTAATCTCTGCACCTGTTAACCGTAAGCAACTTTGAGAAACATTTATTCTATGATTCATATTTAATCAGTGCCATGTTGAATCAGGGGCACAGGGCTTTTGTCGGGATTGAGGACCATAGCTTTATGTCACCATTTGGCATTGTCACTTGCTTTTTCATGTCCTGTGCAGACCTGAGTAGACAGCCATGTCTAACATGCAGCATGTTAATTAACCAGCTGAAAAATCAGTTCTTACACTGAATGTACAATGTGCCTATGCACCATGGGAAACATAAATCCAGAAACAAAATGCAGGGGTAGCACAAAATAATGAGTACGGTGAATCCGGAATATTATTGCTGATTAAAATATATATGCCAACTAAAACAAGAGTGAGAAAGAAACAATAATATAAGGAATGTAAGCTGTTAAAACAAGATTTCAGAACTGTAATTTCTGACTAAAGGGTTATCTAAACTTTAGTCTATGAAAATGCATTTTATATACAAACAAACACTTCAGAGATCAACTTTAATACATTTGAGTGCTATCAAACTGCTTAAAGGCTTAATCATGATTAAATACTTCCTATTTTCTTGCACCTTACCTCTTCCATTAAAAAGTGCTAGATAGCAATATTAGTCACAAGCATGAACTTTACTTAATTTAGCCATAAATGTTAAATAATTTACTTTAAAACTATTTAGATCACATTACTGTCATTACGCTTTATGTTGTTTGTGGAATTACAACATTAGTGCTGTAGCGTTCAGTAAAACAAAACATTCCTGCTAGATTATAAGAGCGATTTTTTTTTTCAATGCAAAGTACTCAAATTAATAGGTAATTTTATTAGAAAGTCAGATGCTAGATATGTTGATGTTTGTGCTTATGTGAAAAACTCCACTGCCACAAAGTAATCTGCAAAACTGTTAAAGCTAGAGTAAAAAATGCTAAGTGATCTATACTCTATGTAGAATGTAGGGAATGTTGACTTGCCCATTTTGCCTATTAGTATAAAAACCTTGTATAATAGCAAACATGCAGTTTATTTTGTAAAGACTTATTATCAGTGAGAACATTTGGAATTTGAATCAATTTAAACATCAAACTGACATGTCAATGTTGCCAGCTTTGATTTACTAATAGTCAAATAATTTGTGATTTTGTTTTAAGAAATGCCATACAACATAAGCCACAGTCATTGCTGATAAACAATAAAACTAAATCCTAACCACTGTAGACAAATGTTAACAAACTAGAATGGGATTACAAACATGGTTTCCTGACATATGCCATTAACCTAAATCTGTCAGACTTTATCTATCTCATGAGCATTTCAGCCAACCTCTGTCGGTGAATTATCAGTGGATTATTTTCTTTGATAATCTGCAAAACGTTTGTTTGTTGTCCTTTTCTTTAAGTTGTTTTTTTTGTGGTTAGCAGGAACTCTTCGGTACTCTTTCAGGGGACTGGTACAAGACACAAAACAGAGTCAAGTCCAGCTTCTCAAAAACATCAGCACATGGGTCCCTCTGGAGAGAAATCACCCACTATAAAGAGACTGCAAGAGAAAACAAGCCTCCTTAATCTTTCTTTGGATGTCAAACTCTTCTGGTTCTGAGTGAAAAAGTATTGTTTTGTTTTTCAAGCCGCTTTGGCTCAGGTTTCATCTTTCATGTGTTATATCTCTATATTTTAAATTTTACAGCCTTTTAAAGGCTGTACAACTATTAAAGACTTTTAAAGGCTACTTGGATGAACAAGGGTAAGAAATCGCTTTTTTCCTACTACTACTATATGTTCTATTTTCTGAGCTGTTTTTTTTCTGATTTTTTTTTACAACAAATTTATTTTGCTGGATATTTGCCTGATTTTTTTGGATTATGAAAGCTCATTTCCACGATTTAAGCAAAAACTCAAACAATGTATTAAGTAAGTATAGCTTTGAGGGTTGCAAGGTGGGAGAATTCCCGTCCCAGCTTGGTAATGCCTGTGTGGAGTTTGCTTACTCCCTGTGTCTATCGAGGATAAATAAATACCATAAAATCACTTTAACAGCAGACATCATTAAATTACTGTACTCTATAACAAATATTCAACATGGCTTTACCTCCCCCCACCCATACCCATCAGAATAAAGGAAACTAAATGGACATGCTAGACCTGCACTGCATGCTGGAAGCCACTGGGAACATCACACTCACCCCAAGACTGACCGACTGCTGACACCACAATACATTTAGTGGTGTATACCTTTACAAGTTAAGAGACATCCCATTAAGACTTTAAAACACGAATGAAGAATACAAGAACACATTTTAGACTTGACTTTGGTGGGAAAGCAAATTTGTTAACATGCAAGTATCTAAAAAAACATGTCACAACTGAAAATACTGACCGTGCACATTGGATCATTTGTAGAGTGAATCTAGATCGATACATTACAATTTGAACTTCTTACTAAGTCATTCATTAAACCCTCTCCACTGTCCTCCTTGGTTTAAAAGTATCAAATCCATTATCTTCTGGCTCCTGTGCAGCGGGCATCACCACATTTCACCCAGCCCCTCAGCCCAGCACTCTTTAATTTCAGTCAATACGGGTAGACGCTGATGAATGCACCCATTTGTATCATGCATGTTCGCTATAACACCCTGCTGCTCCCTCCATCTCTCTGGCATATCCCTCACAGTGAAAAAGGGGATCAGAATTACCCAGAAAATGCCTCTAAACTGCTAACCCTCAAAAACCTCCTTAGTAAACCAAAGAGCAGGGTTTACTGATCAGCCCGTTCCAGGCTCATTCCCCTCCATTTGCTTGGCAGAAATGAAAACCAGATCAATTGATTTGGCGTGAAAAGGTAACTACAAGACTACGATCAAGCACTTAGCCTGGGGAAAGCATCAGTTTGCTGAAGGTGCCTTCAAGGTGAGCAGCCCAGGCTTGTCAGATCAGAGGAGCGTGTATTAGCAGGTCCTATTGTGGGAGTGCATTAGCCCCCAAGACCCCGCTCTTAACCGGGGGAGAGCCTGACCTTTCAGGAGCTGCTGAGTGGCCCCACTGATGACACCAGGAGACAGGCCTCCTCAGGTGGAAGTGAATGGTGGGGCATTTGAATTATTCAACATGGACGTCAAACAATCTGGGGAGACTGATTTCCCTTGACACACTGTTGCCCCTCTTTCTGCCTCTCCACGTCACACCCTCCAGACCGCCACTCTGGCTGTGTCTAAAACATAGCGGGACAGTTCAATAATACACTCACTGGCCATTTATCAGACAAGGACAGCAACGTGTAGAAAGATCCACCTGAAAGGTTTGTAGGTTATTGCGGGAGGTACCTTGTAGTTACCTTGTGTGTTTACCTTGTGTGTGTGTGGCCTTAATGGGAACCGTTTTATTAACAGTGGGTGTTACTTTTTTATTATTCCTGAGATCGCTGGTTTGCACAGTGAGTTAAAGTTTTGCACAGTATTCATCACAGTCTCTATGAAACATAGAACCATAATAGAAACGTGTATGTTGAAATATAAACATGCATAAACATGCCTCTCTGGCTGCACACAACAAAGAGGGAATGTGTCCACTTGAAGAAACATATATTTCCAGAACAGGCAATGCAACATCACTTTTTAAATGCTTTAAACCTTTAAGTAGGTAAATCCTGCATGTAGGAAGTGCAGCACTTCTAGGTATATGGAGATGAAGTCGAGACGACACTTGCACTGTTAACCAGAATAAAAGAAACTATGTCCAACACAGAGCAAAAAGTATACTGCAAAGAAAATAAGTATAAATTTTAATTTATAAAATATCCCCAAATCTTTGTGAGTTTAAAGTTTCTACTTATGCAAAAAAATTCAATAATATATATATACATATATATATTCAGAGAGATTTTTATTTTTGTTATTTTGTATTATTATTAGTTATCATTGTAAAGACCTTGGTTATTAAAACAAACAGAAGTGCATAGGACGGCCCTCTAATTTGCTATCCACCTCAATGGCAACATTCAGCTGTTTAAAAATGTTCAAATAGTTCAAGTGGTTGAAGGAATATGAGAACACTGTTGCTGGACCACTAGAATATACTGTATGGTGCCAGGCATTTTAAAAAGTGATTGAGTAGATTCGCATCATAGCTAGCTAAAACATCATCCCACTGTATTCCATCTGTGACCCTTGTCCAACCCTGTGATGGACTGGTGTTCCTCATTAGTAAATCTCTCCCATTCAAGCTACATGAACACCAAAAGGACACCAGGAATAACCAGCGCATATAAAGATACCTCAAACATTCACAAATGGTGCTTTTTCTGGTGTTTGTTTGCCTTGTTTGGGACTATTGTTTGGTTATGGATTGTGGATGAAGTGTGTGTATGTGTGGAAGGAGGAGTGGAAGGCTCAGAGATGCTGTACAGAACAGATGGTCCCAGTGCGACACTGGACCTCCGACAGGGGAAAAATCAATGCTCATAACTTCAAAACAAAAAATTAATAAATTAATAATTATATGGGAACACAAGATTGCTTTGCAGCAGTGTCGCAATCTAATTAATAGGTGTTTTGTTTGTGGCTTGTTGGTGTTTTTTTTTTCTTCTCTCCTCCTTTTCTCCAACGGCGACAATTTATGCTTTTTAAAAACGGAAGGCAGACGTTTCAAATCATGACTGTCTGCATGTTTTCCTCCGTCTTCCACACTCCTCTGCCTCCACCTTTCTCTTTCCTTCTTTTGCTCCTCCTTTGTAATGTTTTTTTTTTCTTATTACTGTTCTCTTCACCATTTAAATTTGTAGGATTTAAATCATATTCTGGGTTATTCTGGAATATTTGAGCTCAGCTAAATATGGCATGAAATATCTAGTGCCACTTTCTTCAAATTCCTTGACAGAGTGTTTCAGTTTGTACATTTCTTAGTTTTTTTTATTCTAACCATGTTCAACTGATCAACTGTAATGATGAGAAGCAGAGCTACATTAGGATGGAACAGTGCTTAACCCAGTAATCTTCACTCATCATCAGGTGTGGTTTGTATAATATGGAATTCATTATAATTCACAGTCGGACTATTCTCGTAGTTTTATTATAGTGATAGAACTAAATTGCAAAAACCATACGACATCTAAAAGTATAAGATATCTGAACTTAATAAAGTACACATATATAGACTTAGGCCCAGGAAAAGTCTAAATAGCAAATGGGTGTGTAAAATGATGAAACATTCTTAAAACATTGTATTAAATTAGTATAAAAAGCAATAAAATCTACAGGGTGAGTCAAAAGTCACAGTTTCATTCCTCATAGCCAAATGTCTACTTTACTCGAACTGTACATTAAATAGATGGGGCATTTTAATCTTCAAAACTATTTTCAGCAGTTTGTTTTCTGTGCCATTGTTCTCCAGATTACCCTAATGCAGCCTCAAAATATCGTACTCAAGGGCTTCATAAATACTGCATCATACAGTTAGTACACTTTATGTTACTTTATGAAAAGTATTTATTATAGGCTCGATGTGAGTATTAGATAAAATGACTGTAAAATAACTACAACCCCAAATCAAAACATTTAAGTCTGTGTGAAAAATACATATATACACTAACAGTCTTTCTTATATTTCCTTTAGTTTTATTGCAGACATTATGCACCTGAAATACTTAATGTTTTATCTGGTTAACTACATTTCATTTGTCTTGCCTGCAACACATTCCAAAAGAAGTTAAGACTGTGACAATTCCGAGGTAGTAATGAGTAAAAAAAAAAAAATATATATATATATATATATATATATGCAGGGATTGGTGTTTATTAACAAAAAAAAATGAAATTGACCAGACAAAACATTAAATATTTCAGGTTCATACTGTCTGCATTTTCCATACTATCCCAACTTTTTTTGATTTGAGGTTGTACAATAAGCACAAACAGTACAAAGAGATAAGAACTAACTCCTGGAAAATTCCTGAGTATCTTGGTTCAGACTCTGGACTGAGCCTTCAAAGAGAGATACACAGTAAATGGGCAGTATTTATGCACATTAAGTTATGTACACATTTGTATCTTAGATGTGGGTATTGGGTAAAAAATGGGTAACTTCATATTTGGGAAGCCACAGAGGCCAAGAGCATGTTATCTGTTTCCAGGACGGTACAGGTGAGGTTCTCCACTTTACACTCCTCATGCACACAGGCTATTTAGATCAACATTTGAGATACACAAGCTCATGTTTAATCATTGAAAACTTCACCTTATAAGCTTCTGAAGCATTTTTTTCACTTTCTCCATTCAGTATTGCTCTTGTTAAATTTAGACCAGTTACTTAACAACAGTTTATTTTCATGCATTTTTTCTCAAATCTCATCACCTCATTTGCAAGGATCAAAGTTGTGTCTGGATTTAATTGAATTTTTTTGATTCTTTGAAAGCACCTGCCTGTGTTCAGGGAACTGAAAAAGTGTGAGTAATTGGAAAAGCACCTACCTGTTGATGAAAACTCTCGCTGAGAAACTGAAAACTTGAGTCACCAAGACCATTCACACTGGTTTCCATAGCAACCCTGTCAACACTTCATTTGTACCAGCAAAACCTATGAAACTCCCATGAGGTGATGCTGTCAAAGTCAGAATTGCTTTGCTGAACTGATTAGTATGCAGGCACTTTACTTATTCCTGGGTTGGTTATAAATATTTGGAAATGATTTATGTATGATTATGGCATTTTATATGGCATTTGTGGGACTGAGGTACCTAGTGGTTAAGGTACTGGATTATAGACCAGAAGGTCCAGGGTTTAAATCCCACCTCTGCACAGATGAGTCCTGAGCAAGGCCTTTAACCCACAATTGCTTGGATTGTAAGAATATATTATAAAGCAGAATTAATTAT
>JAUZSU010167821.1:0-13370 GCA_034780255.1 Parotocinclus maculicauda | reverse complement strand
TTTGTAACCTTGGCCAGATCTGTGCCTTGCCACAATTCTGTCTCTGAGCTCCTTGGGCAGTTCCTTCAACCTCATGAATTTTATTTGCATTGACATACGCTGTGAGTTGTGAGGTCTTACATGGACAGATGTGTGCCTTTCCTAATCAAGTCCAATCAGTTCAATTAAACACAGCTGCACTCCAATGAAAGAGTAGAACCATCTCAAGAAGGATAAGAAGAAATGGACAGCTTGTGAGATAAATATGAGTGTCACAGCAAAGTATCTAAATACGTGATGAACATTTGATATTTAGGTTTTTCTTAAAAAAATAAAATTACAAATAATTCTACATGTCGATGCTGAGTGTACATTAATGAGAAATAAAATATGCTTATTATAAGCTATTTTAGCTGCAATGAAAATAGTAACCACCAACACTGTAGTTACCACCTGGAATAAAACAGTTATCCTATAGCAACCCATCATTGTGTATTTCTTTCAGGAGATTATACAATGTGTTACACTATAGTGCTCTTTAGAATTGATTATTTCTGATAATTTTCCAAACCAGTGCAGCATTGGTTGTAAAGGTTGTTTATTCATACATTTGTTCTAGTATTTAACCATAGTAATATAATGCACATCGTCCTGCTAACTATTCACTTCCATCATCACATTTTATTCTTCTCACCTTCTTGAGGATGCTATGGAGCACTTAAAATGAGTAAATATGAAAAAAGCAAATGTTTGATTTTCATTGCTGATAAAGTACATAGTTAAAATACTTACACTGCTCAGAAAAATTAGGGGATATTTCAGAATATAGCAATTTCATTTAATTTCATTAAACAAGATAATCAGAAAAGCAAATGAAAAGTCATAAAGTTTTTCAATTATGCAAATAAGATTTAAACTCAATTATCGTGATTGAGTAGCAAGTGACTGATTATTCATGTGGGTGAACAGAAGCATGTCAATCTGTGCGCGAGTGCCACACATTAACTGTTCAGTAAGGTGTATGGTCACCCAGGACTGCCAAAATACACTGACAGCGATGGGGCATGGACAGGATCAGATTGTCTAGCAGTTCTTGTGGGATCCTCTTTATATTAATTTTGAAAAATCTCCCAATTTTTGTAAGCAGTAAAGTTAAAATGGGCTATTACGAGAAATAATGGACAAGCGACAAAGAACATCCCCATGTGAAGCAGATGCCTTATGTTCATTCAGCATTGTATAATAAGCTCTGTTGTTGTTCTGTGTTGTTCTAAACTTTCTTATAATGCTGTTTGTATAAATAAACAAAAACTATTGAAACCACAAAAATTTACCTAAAAGAGTGGTTCTAGTCCCAGCACAGCCAAGCTGTCTCTGTTTAACCCTTGAGTAAGACATGTTCATGACGAGTAAGACACATTCATGATCTATCATGCATTGCAGGTCTGGAATGCTGGGTTCATTTTTGCTCTGTCATTAGGTTTTTTAATTCCTTTTTTGTTTGTAGTCATGTGTGTTTTAGAGTTAACCTTTAATGTTAGCTCAATTCTTCTCACATGCTGATTGGTTGTTCTAATAAAAAGATTCACATTGAGTGATATTTCTGGCTTGTGTTCTTTTTCTTTGGCACTACAACACAGTGAGGACAATCCTTTTAGGGTTTTCAGTCTACAGCAAAATGGCATTAAATTATGATAATAAGACAAAAGATCAACATTTCAACTTTCATTTTAAGGTATATACGTCTGGATCTGATGCTGTGCTCAAGTGTAAGGAGAGAAAACTAAATACTCCAATGTGACCTATAGAAGCTGTTTTATTATTTTCATGTTTTCCAGTTTTTGAGGTTTTTAATACTGCATGCACATTTCTAAGTATTCCAAGTGTTTTAATAAAGAGAAAGAGAAGTAATTATTTATAATTCTTATACTGTTGCAAAAGCCATAGTATATTCTAATCTAATAGTGGCCAGAGACAGTACTGTATATCCAACCTTTAATATCTCTGTGACCAGTCATTTATATCAGTAAGCAAAACAGAACTTAGGCAATTCAGTACTTATTTTGATGGAACCTGGCTTTATTGTTAAATGTACACGAAAAACATTAAAATCCATGAGGATAAATATGGCCTACATGGCTTAAGCATATGCAGCAGAGCAACTGCACGGTGCTTTCTAGTCCAGACCTCATGCTGTTTTCTGGCTGCCACTATCCGCTCCAACATATGTTGTTTGCAGTGCAGCGTGTTAAAATCCATTTGAGTACATCCAATTTGAAGCTTTCTCAAGCCTGGCCATAATCAGGAGCAGTAAAGCACGATCCCACATAGACCTTTAGAGCAGCGAATGAGCATCTTCTTAACTCCTTATTATCAGCCACATGCTTGTTCTTGCAGTTGAATAGGGAATGGAAACAATAGCAATTTTAATGCAATGTGTGTTCTGGATTGGAGGCGTTGGGCCTAATGAGGTCACCGGGCAGTTATAATGTTTTATTCTTTTTGTTTCAGAATCCTCACTACTGCTACATTCTAGAGGCTCTAAAAGAAGGAAACACACTGAAATATTTAGTGCAAATGGAAAATTTAAGCCAATGCCACATCATTATTAGATGCTTATCTAACACTTAAAACCGCTTAATGATCAGAGGTATACAATTAGTCAGGTTGATACATTCCAGTATCATCAATTATTAATTATAAACTAAACCAAAGCAATTATGGCCAAAAACTTTGGCATTGGATATTCGCTTAAACTAGATCCTTATCTGTTCCATACAGCACATTTGGAAGCAGGTGCTGGGGAGACATTTAAGAATAGTATACAAATTATTTCTGAACTTGGTAGTAATATGCCCATGAATAGTAGCATAAAGAGGTAAGGGAATGAAAGGTTGAGCGAAGGTGAGTGGCATTAATTTGCTTTTAAGCTTTTGGGAGATCTTTGCTCACTAGTCTCAGTACACCAACTGCTAGAGGAGACAAATCGCCATTCTGGGTGTCTACGACATATTAGCATTTTACCCTGCATTAGGAGTAAAACCACTTCAGAAAATAAAGCATCATGCAAGGTTATGAGGAAAGCCTTAAAACTGTAAAACTGTCACACTAAACATGTGAAATGGTGCTTTCTTTTGGGTATTCATTTACACTCAAGGAAATTACCTACGTGATAAAGGAACAGGTTGCTTATCATATTCAAAAACTGTGCAAACTGCACAGGCAAATGTGTGATAATTGGTAAACGTTTGTTTATTCAGAGCTGGTTGAAATCAATGAGATCAACTGTAGAGCTCTAACGATTTGCTGCACAGAGAAACTACTGGTTCCAGGTGTCACTAAAAACATAAACACTTAAGATGAAAGCAGATAGCATGGTGTCTCTGGTCAGTACAGATCAGGCATTAGTGGAATGTCATCTGTATTTTCTGGCCTACTTCAGTTACATTTCCAATCAAGAACACATCCTTTTTTCCGATCACACATATGTTTCTTTTCATTCATGCATTTTGTGTTTAAGACCTCATCTACAGAGTGACTAATACTAAAGATACATTAAGAACTTGTCTCACTGCAAAGAGTCAAAAGTCAATACTGGTGTCAGCTCATCTAATACTGAGTAGAAATTTTAAAAAGAACCTTATGAAGAACCCTGAATAATGCCACGTTCCTAGTGTTGTGATAAAAAAAATGTCCTCACTCAATCGGAATTCAAGCATCTGATAGCTGTTATTTAAAAAAGGCTTTGCATCTAGCCAGCTCTAAATTAAACTCAGAGCTTCAGAAGAAAATTGCATGAAGTTTGTCTCACAATTTCTTCTAAGAGCCATCAGAATACAAAAAGATTAGATCATCATTAAACAGCATATGAATCATCTTAAGAAACCTCTATAGCTTCTTCCTTTCACATACAACACAATCAGCAATTAGTGATAGCTGATTTTTGAGGTAAAGCAAGATTTTTACCTCACACTACAAATTACTGAATAATAGCTCCAAATGAATGTATGCTTCATGTTGTGCTAAATGTAGTTTATAGCATCAGATGACATCAAGAGCAGTAAGTGATAATAAGGACAGAGTGATTTCAATCCTAATGCCACATGTTCAGTAAAATAACAGTCTTCTCTGAGCACATAAATAAGGTTAAGCTGTAAAATCAAGAGGCTAATGCATGGAAGAAGCTTGTGGACCTTGGTTGACGCAAATCCAGCTAGCACAATGGCACCCCATTAACGTGATGTAGGACACAGCGGACATGCTTCTGAACAGACAGATTTTCCAGATGGATGGGATTGTGAACCTTGTGACTTCAGGCTACCTGCACTC
This sequence comes from Parotocinclus maculicauda, assembly GCA_034780255.1. Lineage (NCBI taxonomy): Eukaryota > Metazoa > Chordata > Actinopteri > Siluriformes > Loricariidae > Parotocinclus > Parotocinclus maculicauda. The sequence goes on along the minus strand of JAUZSU010167821.1, from coordinate 9,062 downwards.
TGTTTAAGCCTCTCTTTGACAAATGATTCCATATCCAAGGGTCAAACACTGATTTGGGCTTAACTGATTGAACAGGAGACATCCAAATCCCTGATTGGTTTAGCAAAAGGAAAGCTGAGAAAGAGCCTAGCACTTTGGTTGGGCAAGAAAAAGGAAAAACTTTCGAATCTAAGTCCAAAAAACCCCAAACAATTAATGCTGGCTTACAGGTGTAATTCCAGGCTTCACAGTTGTCCCTTCATTAGCAGGATCAAGCCCAACCAGTGTACCTACTCAGAGACAACCCTCTAAATGTAGTGCAATGTGCAAAGGTCTAGTTAAAGCAGAAGGCACAGCCACCACATTAACACTGTACATGTAATTAATAGATGTGAGAAAAGTCGAATGCTGCCCTTAAAATGTGGTTTAAAGACTGTAATCACATACTAAAGCATGCTACACTACGTGCTATACAAGGAGGGAACTGGGCCAACATTTTTGGTTAGCAAAGCCATGATGACACCTAGGATTTATTGTATATTGCGTCTCAGTTGTGCTCAGCATATGGTATCATTTTACGCACCATTACCATAAGCTTTATTAACATAAGTCTAATTTTCTGAACGTTTAAACAGAGGACATGAATGTTTGTGCATATTCAGGGTATCATTTATACTTTATACTTTTGGTAGAGGTGATAGAGTGGTGCAGCGGTCAACGTGTTAAAATCTAGAACGTGCATAGACCTCTGGAGCTGTGAGGCCACAGCGCTAACTACTGTGACACCATGCCAGTCTTAATTACTAATCAATTAATGACATTGATTGGATAAAGAAATACTGTACAGTGCCCACATCCCACCCCACCCCCCAAATTAGGCGTAACCTTGTTTCTGTTTTTGTATCTCAAACGGCAATGCATATTGCAATAAGCAGTGAACAAAATAACAAGTCATGGGACGTACCATTTAGTGTGGTAATTTGAGGTTTGAAACAAATTACTGACGTAGCAATATTAATATTAACAAAATATATTTTAAAATATATTTACATACCTTGGCACTCGAACACCTTTGATCCCAACACATTTTTTAGACCAAAATTCATCCCACCCCTCACTGTTTGTTTGGTACTCAGCACACTTACTTAAACTTTTATTAGTCATGGCATTACTTATGAATTATGCTGAGACATAGATCATGATTCATTTTCACAAAAGCTCTTTTTCAGTGCAGATCTCTGCTGTGTTTCTCATGTTTTTATTTTTTTACATATAAAGTACAGCATTTTCGGTCTTAGTTTTAGTCTAAGTCTTAGGGTTATAAAAAGGTTAGTGATAACTGCCAACCAAAAGGAAAAGAGTGAGCACCTACCTAAATCCTCCTGGACGAGCTATTTCAGATTATTACTATTCCTTACCATACTACTACTCCTTCAACTTGTATATTAAACATTCAGTGGCTATGTTTCATACTTGGATGCAGTATGCGATCGTCATATTGCCATTCTAGAATTATTTAAGCTGTACACTTACAGCGCACTACACACTGAATTTTGATCCTGGAAAAGACACAAAAATAGATGACATAATGGCAAACTCCAATCCGACTAACTAATTCAGGTATGCAGTGCAAAGTGCAGGTGTGCACTGTAAACCTACCAGGACAGTTAACTGACCTACTCCACACTACTCATTCTATTAGGGGTTCCAGTTACATATTCTGCTGCTAGAGGTGAGTCATACAGTTGAATTTAAGCCATGCTCCACGTCTGCCAGATGAGTCAGCCTGAAAAGAGTTGAAGGTCTGAAGAATGCCAACAAACCATGCTATATTTGTTCAAAAATCCACCAGAATATACCCAGTTAAAACTACACACACTCAGCGCAAACTGCAGTGTGGCAAAGCCTGACTGTGTGGTACCTTTTCACTGTTTAACACAGACATGCAGTGCTCATAATCGACAGGCTAAGAACAGCGCTGCACCTACAGGTCATCTCTGACCTTTCCAGTTGAGATTTTCTGCAGGTCTGTTACATGTTTGTCTAAAGATGTCAGCCAAAGCTTCCCCAGGCACCACAACAGAACCACAATGTGTGAGCAGGCATTTGGCTGCTTGTCTTCCAGGATCATGCCTACTTGTTCTGAATGGTGAAGTCATGCAGAGCCTAACCAAAAGCCTGCTGCTTCGAATTTTACACATTACAATGCTTAATCTCTGCATGCCTACTCTGTTAATAGTCACTGGAGGGATTTCCATTTATCACCAAGAATGAATCATAATTTAGATTTTCTTATTTGCTGCTGCCATTCCCTCTTTGCATCTTCAGTTGGCATGTCCTATGTGCAGGGCAGACTTGTGAGTAAAAAAAAGTGGTAGTATTTCTGATGCGGTACACTATGAGAGTAAATGAGAAATCCCAACAAATTTGGTTCGCTTCAGCATGCACCATACCCAGGCAGGGACGGGTTAAATCCTGTTCCATCTGCCATCTGATTTGTGACCACAACATGGGGGCACAAGATACTGTATGTGTTCCTGTAAAACTGCCGTTGTGCTAAGGTCATTTGTGGAATACAAATACAACTCTGGAAAAAATTAAGAGACCACTCCAGCAGTTTCTAAATTTAATATATGCCATCAATTCCATTAAAATATCTTTAGCAAATAAATGTTCTTTGCATTGTTGCTACAAAGGAATAAGCTCTCAGATCTTGACCAAGCTGGGGAGAAGACAAAGTGCACCATGGTACAATGTCTCCTAAATCTTTATTTGACATAAAAGGGTATTAATACAGAAGAACATGGACATAGTGTGTGAAGAGGTGTGAGAATATGTTTAATGGAGTTAGGATGTGAGAATTAGGAAGTTTGCAAAGTGTGCAAAGTTAAGAGGTGAAATGATGTTAAGTTAATGTTTACATTTAACCTCTGACCTGTAGTGACAACAACAATGTAAACTTTCTATAAAGTAAGAGATAATTACTTTGTATGTAAGAAAAGGCAGTTAAACTATTTATAAGGATCAGATGCTTGCAGCATTTCTGCAACCAACTACTATTTTACGTCTCAGGCAAATATATAAATTATTACATGTGTGGTCTGATTATAATCTGGGTCTGCCACAAGCAGTCGTGAAAGTCCTTTCTCTATTGCTCTATATGCTCTCCAAGGCTACTTTTAGTTAGCATACCTATTGGTTATAGAACACTCACTGTTAGATATGCTTGGCATTTTGCCCAGTTAACAGACTTTGAAAGGGACACACCATTGGACTGAATGAAGTAGGATGGTGGTTTTGCTTATTTGCCATAAATTTCACGTTCATTACACACCCCAGTATCTGCCTAGACCACTTCCAGGTGCTTAGCATAAGCTGCCTGACATTAACAGCCAGCTATCATCACCTTCATTTGCAGTGCTGTCATGAATAAGAAACCTGGACTGTTATGGACTAAAAATGTATGGAATAAATGTATGGAGCTTTTTCTCATTTTTTTCATATAAATGTTAGCCTACTTAACTCTGTCAAGATCACGTGGACTTGCTCTTTGACAGTACATGAGAGTGAGCTGTAAAAGAGACTGGCTTCATTTGCTTAGGGTGAAGTACAAGTTAGCCGGTGGTAAAAAATCGCACAACTGTAGACTGTCCAATCTTGTTTCGACTTATAGATCAGACATGAATGTGAACCGCCCACTCAGAGAGGTATTGAATATCGGTCAGCTTTGTCAGGAGTACTTTATCAGCACTTAGAGCTGGGGTGTTCCATGTTTCTCATTCAGAGAGCCAGAATTGGAAGTCTCTCCATTCCTGCTATTGACCTACTGTGAATAATTGCAGCATTTCCAAAAAAGGTAGCATCATGCATAATTTAAGGTATTATTATTTTATTTAACAATATCCAGACCAAAGGGATTTTTCTCAATATAACGTACAGTCTTTCAAGTAGAATTGCTATGGAAACTAAAGGCCCAGGGTGACCAAGTTGCCTGCCTACGCAGACAGCCGTTAATCATCTTCACTGCAATATTGGCATAGCAAAATTTGGCCAATGTGTCAAGCAGCAATTATGTATACTTAGTGTTGTCTCAACCCCCTCTGCCTTTCTCTTTCTGATCATCTCCCTCCTTCCCCCTGCCTCTTTTTCCCTCTTGCCTCTTGCCAAGTCCCGTTTTATATAATCACTAAGGTTTTAAAGGCTATTCATTAGCTCCCTTTCATCAAGGACGCATAGAATACTGATGAAGAAAATATAAATGGTTTTCATGCCACATAATAAGACATGCCTGTTATATAAATCATATCCAACCATTTAGCCATAATACTTTCATTTTGGGTAGAGTGACACACCAAATTACTCCACCGCTCCATTGCTTTCTTTGCATATTGGTTTGTGTAGATCACAGATGCTAATGGAAAGCGACCAGCCAGAGATTATGTTTTGCTGGATGCAAGGAAAGCATTACCGGCGTCACAAATATGTGGCATATCTTCATTACTTTAGTCTGGCACACTTTGTTTCGAGGGGACCTGACAGCAACATGGCAATTTCATCGCTTCCCATATTTCAAGGACAATGCATATGAATCCGGGCGGCCTGCTGTTGAATCACAGCATATCAGCGGCGTACAGAAGGTGTCATTAGAGGTGATCTCAACAGGAACAGTGCAGACCTGTGTGAAGGACAGGCCAGCAATTAGAGGCTGCATCCATGTCAAGAGGCTCTGGGCATGGCAGATTGCCTTTTCTATATTGCGTTGTAGTGAGAGCTAGTGTCATCTCATATAATGCACCAAGTTATAAATAATTTTTGGATTACCCCAGCAACCTTTGTGTCTCTAAGATAGGCATCAGTGCATTAGGGCGGTACACTTAAAAGAGAGTTTAGCTTTGACCACTCGTTGACAGGCTGTCAGACACATTTGAGGGTTTTTTTTCGCCAGCTCTAGCACAGTCTTTACTTTTGACCCTGCTACTCAAGCAGAAAAGGACTTCAACATAGAGCATGCTAAAAACAGTGTGAGATTTCACAATTTAGCACATTAACACCTTTACATGAAGACATGACAAAGTGCAGTGGCCATGATGCCGAAAAAAGTAGAAAATCAGTAAATTGTTTTATGTTTTTAAAATACCTTTTTTTTTTCAAATAATCTGAATAATAAATAGATTATTTATTTATTAACTGTTAGTATTATTAATAACACAACGTGTGTGTGTGTGTATGCATGAACGAGAGTAAGAGAGAGAGAGAAAGAGCGAGAGAGAGAGAGTTTCCCATGTGGGGACATTTTATTGGTTCTCACAAGAAAACTTCATTTCAACTTTCATTTTCAATCCAAAGGAGCCAAAATGATTTTCTTTAGGATTTACTGATGGTTAGAATGTTGGAAATTTAAAATGAATGTCTATATGTCTATATGAATAAATGTCTTACTCTATCTATAATTTACTGTAGTCTATAATGGCATGATGTACGGTGACGTATGGTTATGTACATGTAACATCACTGAACCGAGCGTAAGGACACATTAAGAACACTCACCTTATGAGGACAAGTGGCATGGACTGCAGAAATACTTTTCTCTGGAGTCTGGCTCTGGGTCTTTAATAAAACCAACAAACAAGAGAAACAACACAAAAATAATTTCAATTAATTAATTCAATTTATTCCTAAGTCTCAATACATAAAACAATGGTAGAAAGCATTGTTACAGTTTGGTTAAAGCAATGTGAGCTATTACCTGCACTGATATTTAGAAAAATCTTAAAAGCCAAGCAAGTGAGTAAAGGTTAAGATCATTAATCTCAAGAGGTGGAACAGAGAGAGCCACTTGCAGCTTTTTTTCTTCACACATTAATGACTCCGTACAACATATGTAGTAACTCTGAAACAGGATTTCATTAGGCAATTACCATTTTGTAAATATGCCTCTACATCAGACAGATACATGAAATACGACACTAAAAAGGTTACGCTTAGCTAAGCCAACAAGGCAACAACAGATGGTCCTGCTGTTTGTGATTATGCAGGATGCAAGGCCTTTTGCACACCACCGAAGGCAGCGCAGGCAAAAAAAATCTTTCAGGTGACCTCAGAATGGAAAACAATGAGTAAAGATCTAAAGTAGCACTGAGGAACTCACAGCAGTCCTCAAAACTTCTCACTCAGCTTCCTTGGGGAGGCCTAGTTGATTCCAAGCAGGTGCCGCCAGTCATTTCCTCACATCCAATTATCTTCCTGTGGCACAGCTAATGCACCTTGACACTATTAATGGCTTCCTTATGGTATCACCAAGAGAGATGAAACACTGAACTGTCCAGGCTTCGATATCTATATTTCATTACCACTTAGTGGAGTCAGCATGGAGCATAGGGGAACCTGGCGTCACACCCACAGATTCATAAAACAAAAAAAGCCCTCTTGTTCAGTACACTGAACAGTAGGATTCCAGGGACATACATGGGAACAAAAAGATTGTATCTCAGGCCTCACCATCTCAAATAGTTTTATATACCATATATAACATACAGATACCACCACAAAAATCATTATGATATATTTTGTCTAGAAGATAGTTCAGTGTCACTTGTTATACTCCTGAATTTGTATCTGTTCAAAAAGGAGGCACAGAGGCCAGCACAGTCACCACACAGCTCCAGATATCCAGACTTCCTCAGTTCTATCCCAACCCTTATTTTCCAGCTCCAGTGGCACGTGCAGGGTAAACTGATATCTATTAATTGCAGAAGTGTGAGTGTTTGATGATTAGTTTGTAACCATGCTCATATCATGATTATAGCCACTGATGGTGTTGTTAAATAAATACAGTAGATACATAAATAAGTCTTAATAATAATAATGTATTTCCGCACACATAAAGATTTTATCTTTAGAGATCCTCAATTTGATCACAACCTAGGACTTTATGAGTTTGCCTATCCCCTTTTTATGTGACTATGTAAGATTTTCCTGTTAGGTTAACTGGAGATGTGTGTGTGTGTGTGTGTGCGTGTGTGTGTGTGTGTTGACTAGCTTAGTTATAACCTTTAACACAAACTTTGCAAAGTCAGATGAGCTTTTGTGTAGAGCAGTAATGTACATGTATCTAACAGAGCATGTTGTGCAAAAAATGATTGTGCCATCAAAAAAAAAAATTTAGGACATAACTTTACACTAAACCTAAATTGATTACGGCATGAGCGTAAAAATCTTTGTTATTTTCTTTGGCACCCTACTGAATAGAGGGCTTTCTTGTACCACATATGCCAAGGATAGGTTCCATAAAAGAAATTATAATCCAATGTATACATTTCTGGGACCAATTACCATCTAGCACCTCCACTATGTTTAGCTGTGCCAACAGCTTTTCCCTTAATGAGCGTGTTTCTAGCAATATGTGTTATTGTAACCCGAGCACAGCTGACACAGGTACCTGAGAAGGGGAGGCTAATAACATACATCTTTCCTGGCTGCAAGGGCAGCTCAGAGGACATGTTTATTTAGGCGAGCTGCTGTCAGCATCGTTCACACTGACCTGCTTCTCACCTGCAAACTGAGATGTCTGTTTGACCCAAAGCATTCCATTAAACACAATTAAATTTATATGCGCTGCATGTTCTTTTATGTTTCATTAATGAAGTGAGTTCTGGATTCAGATTATTACTCTTTTAACTGAGAATAAAATTTCAGTGAAAAAAACTTCATTGAATATACATTGATCTTTAGAAATTATTCCACATGGCGGGGGTGGTGTATATTATAATAATAACAGTAATAATAATAATAATAATAATAATTCTTATTTGTAAATATTTCATACATAAATGGAGTGAAAAATGCATTAAAGAGTGCATCAAAAAAGTATTAAACAATGTTCCCACAAATAGAATTATGCATTTAAGAAATATAAAATATAAATACTTAAATAAAAATTAATTGACAATAAAATATAATTTGTAATATAATTAGGTGTAATACAATAAGTCAGTGTTGTGGGAGAGTCAGTTCCTAGCCTGTGTCACAGGGCGCAAGGCAGGAACAACTGTATACAGGGTGCCAATAAATTGTAGGGCACATACACTCACATGCATACATGTCTTTGGAATGTTTTAGGAAACTAGAGTAACTGGAGAAAACATACACAAGCACAGTGAGGACATGCAAACTCCACACTGGCAGAGCCCTGGGGCAAGATTGAAATGGGGATCTCGAAGCTGTGAGATGGCAGTGCTAACCACTGCACCACTGTTCTGTCCTGCAAGCAAAACCACAAATGTATAAAAATCCAGAGATTATAATAATATCATTTCAGCTGCCTTTTAAAGTCTTCTACTGATGTTGCTTGTCTAACCTCGACTGGTAAGCTGTTTCCTTCTTTAGGTGCATAAAAACAAAATGCTGCAATCCCAATTCTATTCTTATTAGCATTTGGTACTTTAAATAAAGTGTTGGATCTTAAAGAATAACTTGGAACATTCTGACATATACAATCCATAATGCATGATGGTACCAATCTGTGTAATGCTTTAAAAACACTAGTTGCATTTACAATTGTAACGCCGGGCATAAAGGAGTCGGAGGCAAACGCGTATGCAGGACAGGTAGCGGGTTTATTAAAGGAACCAAGGCGTAAGGCAAAACATAAAGTAAACAAACAAGGTAGCGCCCGGAGCGCGCGCATCCACGCACTGGGCAGCCTTCCAAAACAAAGCTTCGCGCCCGTATGACGCACAAAGCGAAACTTATACGGGTGCTAAAGCAGAATCAGCTGGCGGTGATGAGTGTGTGTGACGCGGCTGCGTGGCTGACGCAGCCTGTGGGCGTGACTGTCCCCCCCCCCCAAAGGACCCGTACAGATGAAGGGGGGCGAGACCTAACGGGTCCAGGTGGAGGCATAGAGCCCAAAGTCCAACAGGTCCAGCGGGGTCAGCCTGGGAGCCGAGGGTCCAGCGGGGTCGGTCTGGAGATCCGAGGGTCCAGCGGGGTCGGCCTGGAGAGCCAAGGGTCCAGCGGGGTCGGTCTGGAGAGCCGAGGGTCTAGCGGGGTCGGCCTGGAGAGCCGAGGGTCTAGCGGGGTCG
>JAUZSU010167810.1:0-13370 GCA_034780255.1 Parotocinclus maculicauda | reverse complement strand
GAATCCAAGAAATACACAAATATATATATATATATATATTTGTGTATTTCTTGGATTCGCCGCAGCGAATATATATATATATTTTTTTATTCTTCAAATATGATTGTCGGTAGATCTGCGAAACAAGCAATCAAAAAAGTCTGGCCTTATCAGTATCTTTATTACAATGCAATTAAAAAATACAGGGAATATGTATGTGGTATTAAGAGTGAAAAAATCAAGTGTGTCCTTCCCTTACACAAGTTGACCCTTCTACAGTCTGAGAACAGTCTTTTTGAAAGGTTAGCAGCCAAGAAACCACTTGTTCAGAAGAGTAACTTGGTGAAAAAGCTCGAATGTGGTAATATTCACACTGGAATGAAGGTCAATGCAAAAAAGGATTAAGTTTGACATTTTTGGGTCCAATCATAAACAATATCTTACATATGGTCAAAATGCTATTGGAAAATGTAATATATCTAATGGTGGCCTAAGACTTTTGCACAGCATTGCATTGTCTGGTGGTCCATATAGATAGGATAGCGGTCCAGAGACCCAGGATCGAGTCTGGGCCCATTACCTGGGTGAAGATTGAGGAGCATTTTCTTCCCAAGTCTGCAAACATTTTCACTGCAAACTCTTATTTCCCTTCACATGCTTACACCTGTACTGTATGGGTATATATACCAAACCATTGGCACCCAAATCAAGAAAGTGTGGTTAAAAAGAAAACAAGCATCCTTATGATGCAACAAAGCACCAGATCAAAAGGTTGCATGCTAAAAATCATGCCAGGTTTAATTTCCGACAGTGGTTTCTGACAGGATTATGCTAACCCACCACTGCAGGGATGAGGGTTCAGGTCCTGGCAGTGCCTTCCCACATGTAAACATGATTGACTGTGTTTGGGAGATGGTGAAATGCTGCTGCAACAGTGACTCTTGTCAGCCCTGTGGTGGTCTGGCATTTCATCTAGGGCACCCTTAAGCTTTTGCCCTGTGTTGTCGTGGGACAGATGCAACCGTGACTAGCAAAAAACGCAAAGCTTGGGCAACTATGGTCAAATAAAACAGTATAGGGGGTCCCTCTTCTGCTCCTTACATATAAAGCAACATGGTCTACCGTTCTACTCAGAGGAAGACCTTTTGTCCTTTCATACCCTCCAGCACAAACACCTCGATTCTTAAACTTCCCCCTCCATCACCCTGTTAGGATGGTAGCTGCTGACACTCTATAAAGCAGACCAAGACGAGACAATTACAGTCCTAAAAGAGATGACTGCCTTTAGCACAGTGAATAAACCCCCACAGTGAGGTGAAACAGATTCAGAACGGAGTGGGTGGCGGCGTCTGTGGCTTTTTGTCATGTAGCTGTAAATAATGAGCTGCTCATCTTGTAAATAACGACTCGGCCACTGCAAATCTGCTCATTCTGCCAAAAACAGCACTCAATGTTTCTCTAAATATGGGTAGCATTAGGCCAGTTTTTCCATTAATGAACTTGTAGGTTTCATGGCTGAAAAGGTTTCTGATGCAGCTCAATGGATAAGGTTTCCCGCTGCTTTGTATGAAAGCTCGAGTGTCATGAATAAACAGAAATGCCTCCTATCAACGAGCAAAAGGCAAAGCCTTAGCACGAAGATGGATCTAGTGCAGCGTCGACTGCAAGTGAATTACTGTAACAGCCTGGGTTGCCTGCCTGTGCAGTTCAGGTAATAAAAAGAGCTTGAGAAATAAAACAGCCACGCTGCAGAAAAGCCTTCTTAAGATGTTTATTTCTATTTAATGCCCTTCTCCGTATCTCAGTGATTGCACTTTTCCAGATGCATCCCTTATCTGCTGTGTTTTGAATACAATGCATCGAGGACCTAAAGTGTCTTCCGCAACTCCGTCCATCTGCTCAGAGTGCCGTCTCAAGAGGCGTTTTCCCGCTGTTGATTTAGAGCTGGTAAAATGGGCTCAGCGATGATCACGCCACCTCAGTGGGTTTAATCTGAACCCACATGCATATGCCACTCGACAGCTCGAACAGGGTAAAAGTGGAATGAGGTAGGGTGCCATTTCATTTACCCAGCGAGAAAAGATTTGATTTTTCAGCAGCCTGCTCTCCCAACTCGCGTTATTTGAAGTACAGTACTGTGTAAAGTTTTAGCTAACCATCAGATTAGATATAAAACTGTTTTAGCAATGGAGTAATGAAAATATATTATTATGTCTCAGCATCTTTATTAGGATACAACCAAAAATATAGGACATTTTAATAAATATGAAAAACTAATGCCATGCCATGCCATGTTTAAAATCATTTATATCACCTAATAATTCTGTTGTTTGCCTTTAGCAGTTCATATTGACTCTGTCTAAATGCACAGGTTTACTGCTATGTTATAAGTTAATTAGATATTTGTTTATTTGCACAAGAAGTTAAACATTTAACAGTGATGTTCCCTGCCAAAGTTGTGATAATTATGCATCCCTTCTCCATAAAACTGCATTTACAGTATTTGATTATATCCTATTATAATTACTTAAAAAAATGATTTAACTACAAAACTGATTGTCTCAGGAATACTTTAGCAGCCTAAAATGGACAAAAAGACTGGGCGGGGGGATTTAGTTGACATTTTGTTAGACCGAGCATCGGGAGTTCTCAGAGCACAAGCACAGAGCAAGAGAATAAAAATATCATGTCAGGATGATGTTGTAATAGGAAGAGCAGGTAGGGAGGGGAGGGAAAGAAGCAAAATAGACAGCAAAGGCAAAAGAGAAAATCAAGTTTTGCCCCGGTGGTGGATTCAATCCCGTCAGAGCGGGTATAAAGTTCAGGCTTGTAAATTGGATGGGGGAATTCACTTCCCTCTGTCATCCTGCTCTGACGTGTCACGCTGCATAAGCAGCTACTGAACCTTACGGTGAAAAAGCAACAGCAGACAAGAAAAACAACAAGGTGGAACGGCATAGGGTGGCCACCACCTAGAATAGATACTTGTGCCACAACTTTTTCTGCTGTTTCCTGATCAGTTAAACCTAAATTATATAGTTGGGATAGAAAATAATACTCCCAAACACAGACACTGTGTAAACATGATTTCCAAATCAACCAACCAGATTCATACAGGGGTGTAATTAGTGAAAGAAGTCTCATTTGTTTCCTAGTCCTTCCTCAAATTCAATGACCTTCAAATGACATGAGACAGGGAAACAATCTTTGGACAGGGCAGCACACACAATTAAAACGAGGAGCAAAATTAGCATTAAGTCCTCATACTCAGAATCAGAATCAGAACTCACATATTTTTGAAAGGTAGAAGAACATTGGATTAAACAAAAAAAAAAACATGGGAGAGTTTGTTGTTGAGGGGTAAACTGTGTCCCTTATAATTCCAATAATTTCTGCTCACAGCAGCCTGTTGAATATATTTTTTAACAATGTAATGCCTTCTCTTAGGGCAGCACGGTGGCTTGGGGGTAGCACTGCTGCCTCACAGCAAGAAGGTCCCGGGTTTGATCCCAGGGTGGAGTGGCCTGGGTCCTTTCTGAATCTCATGTCCTCCCAGACATGTGTATTAGATTAACTGGTGTCTCTAAAAGTGGCCATGTGTGTGCGCACATGAGTGCCCTACAATGGATTTGCACCCCGTCTAGGGTTGTTCCTGCCCTTGCACCCAGAGTTGCCGGCTGGGTACCGGTTGGCCCGCGACCCCGTGTGGATTAAGCGGAAGATAATGAATGAAAGTTTCTCTTAGTTGTTTCATTTGGTCATTATTACTATTAATTTTAAATCCTGGATTTGAACATGTTGAGTGGGAGGAAGGCGAAGTTGTTTCTTCACGCCCAAGTTTATGCTGGGTGCCCTTCCCAAATCACAAACAACTAGATTTAGAGAATACTACAAGAAACCACTGTCCCATTGGTTTAATGATTATATATTGGTACAGCGTATTGACATGGATTCCTCACTTCATAATGCTCTTTTACACTGATCTTTATTCCAATTTTTGTGAGCATATTTTAGTCTTTTCTTGGCTGCTATCCCAAAGCTGAAATGAAAGGTAAATAACGACCAATAAAAGCAATAAAAACATGGGGAAAACAAAACCAAACTCAACTCAGGCACGAACCAGAAGAGGCAGAGGAGTGTCCTTGTAAATTAAAATATTTAAAACAAGTTTGAGAGGACTAATGGAAATATTTGGATCTTTGTGTCAAGGATCCATACTGTTGCAGATTAATGAGTGCTGACTGTCATGGACTTTCCTGTCCAAGAATGTCATTGAGCATTTATGGGGGCACTTGAAGAGAGAGAAATCTGAGCATTCAGTAACAACACAAGAAGCTGGATAACATGGAAAATCTGATTTTATATCTGTTAAGCATGAAGACATAAATCTTCAACTATTCACTCAAGTTGTTATGATGATTATATGCATTGTAATGAAAAACATTCAATTAAATTCAAGAAGCATCCAAAATTAAAGTATTGGCATGTCTGAGGCCAGCATGAGCTTGGCTTTCAGGCATATGGGTTCAGTGGGTCAGTGCATGTCAGGGGACAAGGACATTGTCTTAATTAGCAGCCTGACACATGCCAGCTGTCTGGAATTGTGTCTGAATATCAGATTATGGATGAGCCATATTCCCTCAGGGTCTGATGCCTGACTGCTGGGGTCTGTGCTGATCTCTTCATCAGTGCATCATTCCACAACTATCTGCATAACAAGATGACAGTCTAACCATCCACAACCCTCCAACCCTCCCCACTTCCCACACTATCCTCCTTAAAACTCTCATGCAATTTGCAAAATAAACTCTTGCTTGCCTGGAGAAATATGGCACGCACACAAATTGGAATATAATAAAAAAGAAAAAAACAGGTGTGCGTTCCATCTGATAGCTCTGTATCTTTGGTAATATTATCTACTTAGCTAATTAAAATGAAGAATCGATCTTCATTCTCATTTGGGAAACAGACTTGTTACCACATAAGTCTGCTTTGGGAGTTTAAAATTGATGTCCGTTATAAAGTTTTACAAAAAATAACATTGGCTAGTTGAACTTGAGAAAATACATCCCAGAACACAGAGAGCCACTGGCATGGCAGAAATATTCCAAGCCATGTGACTGAACAGTGGAAGGCAGATGCCTTGTGGGCATAAAATCCCAGCGACTTGAGGCTCTGCACAAACGTCTGCCTCAGGGTTTTTTAGTTTGGTGCAGTGGCACTCTCGGCAAACCGTAGCATTTGTCCAAGGCCATCTCAATCACACCGGATGCATGCTATCAGTTGCCAGAATGCTATGTTTATACACATATGTGGATGTGGCAGACCAGCTGTTTCTCTGCATATTTGTGAATCAACAGAGAGAGCACCACAGGACCACTTCTGAACGGTTTTTATTTGGGTACTGGACCAATCTCAGTCAAGCATTAAAAGGTCAAAGGTCCAGTAATACTGCTTTGGGATAACCACACTGAGATGGGTTTACAATAGTCTCTAAATACCCAACAATGTTTTCTCCTGGTTAGAATCTAATATTGGTCACTGGCCCTGTTAGGAACATCTGTTTGCCAATTTATGAAATTATTTCATCAGCCAATTGAGGTTGGCATCTTAATGTAGGGAGTGTCCCTATATATATGGGGACACTACCTATATTTAGGAAGTTTTTTCTTCCTAATTGCTTTTTCAGGCTTAATCAGTAAAGGCTTTGGGTCTAGACAATTGTAAAGCTGGTATGATACATGCTCTGGTATGAACATACATATGTTCCACTGTAAACATTTAAATTGACTTAACAACACATCAAACCTCAGGGCTATAACATGGAGGCTCTATCCAGTATTAGTATTATTAAAGTGCTCAATAAGTGTATATGTGACCAATGAGTACAGCCGTGCCACAGTTTCGTCTGACAGGAGATCCAACAAGCTTTGACAAGACAGTGTATTGAATGCTGCCAAAACTTTAAACGTGTCCCTTCAGCACCAGATCTCATTATGAGACCTATAAGTGTCCTTGACACAAAATGCATGCTCTGGTTCCAAACCCTTGAGCAAACTGTAAATAAAAAGGCAGATGGCCTGGGACCTGCAACGCATATCTCGGAAAACAATAATACTTATGGTACAAAACCATACTGGAACTGAAATACATGAGAGCACTTTGGATCTATTATGGTTTTTTACATTTAGTGCTTTAATGCATACATAGGAAGGACAGCTGAAATGCTGACGTAGAAGGCCGCTGGACAAATGAGCAGCTGGTCATGAAAAAGCTTTCACGCCTTTTGAGTTGCAAAGTTCTAATATCTCAATGCTAAATGAATTCTGTGTGCACATAGATCATTTTCACTTACACATAGTGATTTATAACTGAATTGAGCAGTTTTGTGTTCGGATGTCCAGTGGGGCTGTTTTACAGAGCTGGGATTTGAACATACAACCATCAGATTAGTAGTCCAGAGCCTTAAGCAATAAATCACAAAATAATACCTTATCACTGGGTTCATAGCACCGATGTAACCATACCCAGCTAACTATTCTGTTTTCAAAGCTTGGCAGATTCTATAGTGTAAATAGTATCCATATGTACACATGTACAAAAAAAATCCAAATTGAATTTTAATTATGAAGCATGAATGTGGGAAGAGATTTGGTACCAAGTATTCCTGAAATACGTAAATACAATTGTGGTCCACCTGCCACATACCATGACAGTATCTGACCAATATTTTTGAATTTTGCATTACTGAACAGTAATGCAAACAGCTTTATGGTTCCCATCCCGTGGTCTGAGCCCCCTTCAGGGCTTCATCACATGGGTTGTGTGGGTATTTGTGTTCTTTGGGGTGCTCTAAGTTTATCAAAATAAAATTTCCACGTGTTAAAAAAGTAAATAACACAAACACTGAAAAAATTATTTAGCAAGAATAGAAAACTAGCCAAAATTGATTTTAAAAAGGAAGGGGGAGGACTTCAAGAGAAAATTATTTGTTTTTAATTTTTTAGAAGGGGAGATTTTGTACTGTGTAGTGCTGTACAGCTATACACTGTAAAATACTGTATCAGTGAGGGGTGTATCTATCCATGGTACTGAATTTCTGGGCTGTGTAGCTATCCACGGTACTGAATTTCTGGGCTGTGTGGCTATCCATGGTTCTGTAATTACTGAACTGTGTAGCTATTTACGGTACTGAATTTCTGTGCTGTGTAGCTATCCATGGTACTGAAGTGCAGGCACACATACCTACAGTACAGAGACTTGAGGCACTCTGAAAGCAGAACAGCAGGTACAGCAGGTCACTGATCTGTGGGTCTGGAAGTAAATCCAGCAGCCAAGTGCCTGTTCTCCCAGGCCAGCTGTCTGAACCCAATGTGAGCTGGTCACAGAGCGTTGGCCTGGAAGCTACACCCAGGTCAACACACCAGCTCAACAATCCAAGGATTGCATGGCACCAGCACACAGCGGAGGTCTAATTCTTTCTCGGCGAAATTAGGGGAGCATGATGTGGCACTTTTAAAATCTATTTAATCATTTAAATCACCCTGCTGATGTTGCAGACAGTGGAACTGAGACGTGGTTTGAGACGTGTTTGTTCTCCATGGTGTCCCACTGGCTTCAGCTCCTGTCTGTTGACACTGCAAAGTTTACTTTACCATTATTTGAGCATACAAGCTTAATCATTCTAATTTAAGTGGTTTCCTTTATGGATTTTGAGCAATATCAATAAATCGTGGTTAATTACTAACTAATACACAACCATTCTAAATGTAGAGTTTCTATTTCTAAAAAGTCAACATACAAATAATTACAATGAACAAATAATTGAATAAAAGTTACTTAAACCTGGTTTAGTCTATAATTTAAAATGATAACAACAGTTAAGAGAGAACTGTGCTTAAATTGAAAACTAAAGTAACATGCTGTATCATGCCAACACCCTCAGCTTAAGCTCATCAGGGGAGGACCTTTGAACAACCCCTACTCCCTCAGAGACAATTATATCTGCATGTGACAGCCCAGCACAGATGGAAGGACCTGCTAGGATTTAAATCTGTCTCCCTGCAGTGGTGGTCTAACTTATTAGGGTGCTGTTCATGAATGTGATTAAAGTAAAACAAAGTTAAAACAAAGAAAATAAGAAGCAGCATTATGTAATGTGTTCATCTTAACAACCATTAGCCAATCACAGGAATGCTGGTTCACCACCATGCCATCTTAGGTTATCATAATTTACACATAAGAAGCCACAATATAAGAAACACAGCATCAGGCTAGGATCAAATTGAAAGTTTAAAACCCATTCAGAATATTAGTTCAATCCTATTGCTTGCTTAATAAGCTGTAAATGCATGAACGAGGGATTTAGGCTCATCAAACCAATAGCAGGAACTCATGTGGAATTGAATGAATTCAAACGGATCCGATTCACAATGTTCATAATCAGCTTCTCGAAAGAATCCGGTTACTGAGGTAAAGAGAAAAACAGTAATTGGTGAATTTAATCACAACCTGTCATTCCGCAGTTATGGATGCATTAGCCGATGAATCAAAATATCAATAGATGTTGCTCTGAGCTCTGAGTAAGAAACAGCTTTCCTGTTAATGCTGTTCAGCTTTATGTAGATGCTTTATGAGAATGATTACATGAAATGGCTCAAATAAAAGCGCTTCTTATCAACATGACTCCTTACAGTCCTCAAAAATGACCTGATTATTGTATTGTGTTAAAATAAAGTCAAATTAAAACCACAAGCTGCAAATTAGTGCAAAGAAAAGTTTGTGGCAGAGGTGGGATTTGATCCATAGTCGAGTACCTTAACCGCTAGGCTACAACAGTTCATATTGTACATATGCTTACAGTCTACCCTAGGGTAGCATTGCATTACAATCTTTAGGGGCTGTGTCAGATAAAATAGTTTTTTGTTTCAAATAGCTAATGCAATCCAAAAGTCTGGGTATTGCAAAAGTTTGACAAGCCACTGTTGATAATTCTAGATCATTCTAACTCCATCACTTCAGCGGATAATGTGTGGAAATATGGATTACGCTTGTCAGATGTGATGCTGTTTAACCAGTAACACCAGTGAAGCCAAAGGCTGAGAGTTTGCTTGAAGGAGCACTTGCTCAACATGAAAAGCAAGCAGTGGAGGTTCATTACAAATGCAGTAAAAAATCTATCCAGTTGAGAGAGACAAGTTCAGAGCAATGATTAAAACACTGGATTTAAAGTATGAGGTGAAAATAGTTCATCCACAAAAGATATTTCACCTTTTTAAAGTTCTGTTTTCATTACATTGCAGTTTTCACAGTAAAAACTATTTACCTTCTCCAACTGTTTCATACATCCTGATTCCTTCATATATCGTGTGATATTGTGGGGTGAAATAAACCCCAATGTAATTAAAGCCTTCATTAAATACATGATGAAATACTTTCTCAATCTTCTGTGTACTCCTGGCAGTAGAATAAGCTACAAACTTATATAAAAGCCCAATCATAATTCATAAAATTAAAAATATACAAATGTGTAGCCATTTGAGCTTTCCACCCACAAATGAAAATTACTGGATTTTACAAAGTGTGCAGTTGTATCCACATTGTTCTCTGGTGGGTCTCCTTTATCATCATCATTTATCTCATGTTTTTAGAGGCTTTGGTACAGGTCGTCCCTCGACTCCAAGTTACTGGTCTCACAGCAAATGTTAAATTGAGAGATTTAAGAGTCAGATTATATTTTGACATTGTGTTTCCTCCAAACCACAGCAATGAGAATGCATGTGGCAAAAGAAATATGGGGTCCAACTACTATATGATCCTGCTTACCATTATCTAACAAGTCATTCTCTGCAATTTTAATGATTGGTGAATATATTTTGTAACTCTAAAGGCAAATGTAATGGAAAGGTTTAAACTATTTACTCAGTTTCTTTATTAGAATGGTGGATGGGGTACCAACATCACACAAACACACAAAAGGTATAACTCATCTATAGGGGAAAACACACTGCCACATTTTATCCTGTAGCTGACATGGAACTGCTACGTAAGAGTGGGTTCAGTTTGCATGTCGTGACTTGTCTAGTCATGTTTCTGTAGAACCCCCCGAAATCATATTTGGATTCAAAACAGCTACCATGGACCATTTGTATATGGTGAAGATATATATTATATAATATATTTGTATATGGTGAAGAAAGCCCAGCAAAGGCCATTCTTCCTCCGGAAACTGACACAGGTCCATCTAACCCAACAGCTTTTGGTAAATTTCTACCACATTAACACAGAGATGTAAGGTCATCTGGTTGCACTGCTGCATCCAGAGTAGAGGGATCTGAGCTGTGTGATAACAGCAGCAGCTGAGACTTACTGGATGATGTATTGTATATGCTGACAGGCTGCACATAAAAAAAAACTTGTTGCATCATTATGGACAGCACAAACCCTGAACACTACTAGTTTGACCTGCTACCATCTGGGAAGTGCTAAAGGGAAAATATAATCTCACATAAACAGCCTTTTTTCCCAGACCCACATTAACTCCTCCCTGATCCGAATGCAAAATATGAATCAACCTTGCTCAGGGACCCAACTGTGGTAAAGGTGGGATTTGAAACCTGGACCTTCTACTCCATAGTCCAGTACCTTAACCACTAGGTCACCACAGTCCAGCCACAGTTGCAAGTAGTTGCTATTTCATAAAGATGTGTTTTTGGTTACCATTGACTAAGAGTCACTTAATTTCAGTGTCTGCAAGTATAATGACAATGAATCTGACAATAAAATCTGTTATTCTGTAAAACAGTGTGTTGTGATCTTTACCTGATTTGTTAATAAGAGTTAATAAGACGTATCTGCTGTTGCCCTTTAAATACAGTTTCCTACCCCCATAATACTGCAAGAACCAGAGTGAGGCGTAAACACAGCTAGACGAACAAATCCTGAAATAAAGCATGCATGCCTGAGTGTGTGTGTGTGTGTGTGTGTGTGTGTGTGTGTGTGTGTGCGTGTGAATAAGTGTATTTTAGAGAGCGACCCACTGTGCACCTGTGCTGTTATTTGGCCTTGTGTGGGAGGTTTTAAATGAAGTTATTGTCCTCTCAAGCACAAACATACGCACAAGTATGGAGATACATGTAGAAAGTACACTTTGTAAACACGCATGATGCAAAGTAAAACACGTCATGAAAATAGTAAGTTCACAGATCACAATGCTGGTTCTTGCTGTTCGTCATTTTGCATTGTGTTATGCACATTCACTAGACACTTTATTAGGTACACATGTTTATCTGCTATATAATTAACACAGTTCTAATCAGCCAATCAGATAGCAAAAACTTGTGCATTTAGTCATGTAGGCACGGTCAAGGTGACCTGCTTATGTTTGAGCACATCTATAGCCTTACCTGGCAACCTAGGTACAAATACTTATTAGCATATATTTAGCTGGTAATGATTAAATCCTTTAGGCAGGAAAGGACCGGCCAATGCATAGTCTTAAAGATCAGTCAGTGTTTAATCATCATGCAATTAGGAGATATAAAAGGGACTATAATGGGGTGCACAGGGTCAGGAACAATACTTTAACGATTTGATTGACATTGGAAGGCATGATATGCATTAATATATTAAAACACCAGCAGCAGCACTGCAAGAACTGCTGACATAATGCAGCTATTGGTGGATTATGCTGTTTGGTGTTAAATTCTTATAAAAATATAAATAATAATAATTGAATTATTGTTTTGGGATATAGTGTTACGATTCTTTAAACATAACAATGCAGGTGTAGTGCATTTGCAACAGTACAGTTTGCACAATGCAGATTCAGATTCATGTCCTAAGTTAACCAAGAGGACCCTGATGGGATGATCTGTTCTTGTAGCCTATCCACCTCAAGGTTTAAGGTGTGTTCAAGCTACTGCAGCATGTAGCCATCAATAACAAGTGGTTTCCAAACATAAACCTGGCCTCATAGGGTATCCATGCATCACTCTGTCTGTATTTCTGCTTTATTCCTTGATCTTCTCTGTTGTTCATGCCCATGATTTGCAGTAGATCCTAATAAAGTTGCTACTGAAAGAGTAATCCAAGCACCACAAGAAAAGGGTAAAAAAAATCGTACTTTTCAGACGTTTCTACTTTATTGTCCTTAATTATAACAGTTTGCTTTTGGATTTGTCAGAATGTTTGCTCTGATTTAATAAAATCTCATTCTCCCCCTCCCCCTGGTTTCCTGCCTCACTCTTCCATCCTGTTCTTTCCTCTGTCCTTTCTGTCCTTGTCCTTCTGTCTTTCTCCATTCTCACCCTCGCTGGAGGAATGGATGTCATATAAGTCAGGTACATTCTCGCTGGAGATGAGACAATGTGATACATTTTAATAGATTAAGGCCATTTAAAGCTGTTAAACTCCAACTCTTGCTCGTAAAACGTAAAAGCAGTCAAACTGCGGCAGGACAAAAAGCCAAAGAGCTGCCAGAACAGCTTTTTCTTGTTAGGGTTCCTACCTTCCCCTGGTGCGTTCGGTCGTCCTTACCGGTCGCCATTACAGAGCCATGGGTGGGGTGGCCTTATATCAACTATCTTAATTATGTTCTGATCCCAAACAGCTGCTTCACGTCCTATAAAGGTGTGGTTTTAGCGCTGTTCGAGGCCAGGTCATCGTTATTCCATCGGGATTCCATCTCCGTTCGGTTCGCGCTTCTGACCACTGACGCCCTTCCACGTTCCCGAGAGATAGTGGTAAAGTTCCTTTTGGTGCCGAAGGACTGGTATGGGCGGGTAACCCCTAAGGTAAATTAGTTTGTTAGGGGCACTTCGAGGGGTTTTCTGTTCCATACTCGTGCGCTCCTCGCACACTCTGAGCTAGCGCTCTTCCATCGGGTGTTCGTCTCGAATAGGACGTGCCCCGGCTTCTTCGCTTTCGAGCTCACGCTCGCCCTCTGGTGCTTCGGCGCCTTTTGTGTGTTATTCACACTCGCGCTACAAGCGCGCCCTGAGCTTATATGCTCGCCTTTTTGTGCTTCGGCCACTTCCGCGATTTCTTCGCCCCCTCGTTCTGCGTGCGCGTTAAAGCTCACGCTCGCCCTCTGGCGCTTCGCCGTCCTCTGCACTCTTTAGAGCAGCTACCCGGTAGTGCGTGAGAAGTATACACGTCCGGCGCTTTTGCGCTCTCTTGAGTCTGATTCTAGTCGGCTGCTGACTCGAGATATGCCCCGGCTAAAGTAGCCACCGGGTAAACACGTGTCCCGATTTGGCTTTTATTTAATTGCATGCACATTTGAGCTAACGCTCGCTCCCTTTGGACTACCTCCGTGCCTCGCCATTTAAGAGGCGCCCTCTCCAGTTTGTGCGTTGCTTCCATTTGGGACGCAACCTCCGCGTGCCACT
>JAUZSU010167809.1:0-25042 GCA_034780255.1 Parotocinclus maculicauda | reverse complement strand
CTCCTGCCAGTGAGTTTCTCTCTCTCTCTCTCTCTCTCTCTCTCTCACTCTCTCTCTGTGTGTGTGTGTGTGTGTGTGTGTGTGTGTGTGTGTGCTGATGGATAATGTTTTGTCGTATTACCCCTATTAAACATGTAGTCTAAATGCAGTATGTGTGTTTTGTGCATGTGTGCTTATATTGTCAGTATTTGTAATGTGTGGAGGGTGTATGCTTGTATATGTCCTGCATTCTACAGACTTTGCCTGCAGCTATGTTTGTTTTTCAGCCAGAGAAGCAGTCACTGAGATTTTCATCACCCAACAAACCCAAATAGCACCATACTACTGTATACCGCTCTCTATCTTCACTCTCTACCCCTATACTTGACAACCCTTCTTTACTTCATTATACATATCTTTCGCATTCTATCACTATAAACTAATTTGAAACTTTTAAGAAAATACATTTATATATACTATTCATCTTATAATAGGACTATTAGCTCTCTACCACTCCAGACACTTGATTGAGCCCTAGTGGTGCTTTCCAGTCGGGTCAGTCATTGCACTTCCAAATTATTGACCATGTCTCCAAAGTGGGGAAATAATCCCCCAGGGTTGCAATATCAGCCCCTGCTGGACCTACAACGGACTACATCCCTACCCTGGATGTACTTAAGAATGTGCCCAGCAATTACTAAGGTAACTAAAGAAACCTGTTCACTGACCACGACAAGTGTGAGTGTTTGTGTGTGTGTGTGTGTGTGTGTGTGTGTGTGTGTGTGGTGATCCACTAGTAGTGGAGTGATAGCGATACAAGCTATACAATTTCGTTTTCATGACATACAATTTATCTTGATTTATCATCCTCTACATTTCTGGTTGAAATTCAAATTGTGGTTGTCTCAAAGTTTTTGGCCCATAAGGAGACTGCAATATGTTTTGTATACTTTTCTTATATTTATTTCAAATCATTCACTTGCTGACTTCAGTCAGTCAAGACAATCTTTATTTGTTGCCTCTTTTTCTGGTATGGATCAGGTTAAATTAAACCTAGGACACAAGGTACACATTTCCCTGCACACTGTGCTGGTCCATTACAGATTAAACTATTTATAGTATCAAAGTGAACATCATGCTGTCAAATTGGTGATGTGGGGCTTAGGAGTTGTAACAGGTAATGGACTATTGATGTAAAGGTTAAGGATTCACCTCTTGAACTTTTGAGCAAGTCCCTTATATCACAATTGCTTAGATGATGTTATAAAATTGTAGAATTTTGGTACACAGTCTGTGATGATTGTACATATACAGAAAAACTAAATTAATCTAATTAAGTGAAAATAATAATAATTGGGTCAAATCTGGCCTTACTTAACAACCTTACTTTACAACCTTACTTTCATTTAGAATGCAGGGCATGGTTGCTAAATGTGATAATAACTGGCCGTTTTAGTGCACATAAATCACAATCACAACCACTGTGTCTATTACTCTTAGTTTTCACTTACAAATTATTCAATTTGCCCCAATAATAACTTAATTAATCTAAATCAATTCATTTAAATCTATGTTCCTCTCTTTATCTCTCCCTGCTCCCCCACCCTTCTGATCATTGTTGTGCCCTTAGGTTTTTATGTCTGAGGCTCAGTGTTTAGTGGCATCTACTTGATTGCCTAGCAACCTGAACTGCCTTCATTCTCCTGTAACTGAATGACTCATGCTTGAACCTTCCCACTGACCCTGCACATCGCTATCTTACCCACACGTTCACACAAACACACAAAGTCCGGGTATACATTCATGAGAACTTTCCTTTTATATAATTATTATTTATTACTATGTAAAGCTCATTAATGCTGCACATCAATGACGCAGGTTTGAAATCATTGACCTCTGACATGATTAGGCTGACGATGCGCCCACACACAGAAACACACACCAAAAACACACCAATTCAAATGACCCTGCCACCCCCCTATGCACATACTGTATACACAAACGCACTTCAGCCCCAAAGGTACTCTATATTTCCATTAGAAAGCATATGTATAAAGAATTGTTAAATAACCAATCTTCACATTAAAATAAATGTCATGAGCAGGGGTAGAATTTTGACTATAAAATAATTTAATTTAGCACAGTAGCCAGGGCAGCAAATCCTGATAGTCTTCCATGGCGACACTCAGTTGTGATCAAACTAGCTACAACTGGCTACAGTCCCGAAAAACAGTGCATGTTCAATAAAATAAGCTTTGTTATCCTGATAGGTTAAACCATTAACCTGATTACTGTTAAACCATTATTGGCAAAGCAGTGAAATCATATGAAGTCAGTTTATGTTATGGTTAATATACAAGTAATAAAGTAATATCATTTATTTTATTATTAATCTGCAGTCAATATTTGGCATCTATAACATCTTTTAACTATTTATTGCTATCTCTCTTGATCAGTGTATGAGTCTCCATAGCAACAGCAGGCACTCTGAGCAGCCAGCTTTTTCACTATCACACTATAGCAGCACACCTTCCCAATGACCAACATTTCTGCTCTCATTGACATTCTACAGGTACTGTGAGACTTGTATTTGACAGTTGAATCTCAGTGATAATACAGTCCAGGATTATATGCACCCCTGTTAAAAACAAGTAAAATGACTATTTAAATATATTTGTGTTTTTTTGCATATTCTAACACTAACTATTCAAATATTAAATTGTCTCCTTTTTAACACCACTTATTTTCCATGATTTACTGTTTTAGTTGGGTATAGATATAGGTGAGACAGTGGTCAAATCTCATCAGATCAACCAGAAAGGGTTTAAGTCATGCTGAAGTCAAGGGATTGGAATGGCCATGTCAAAACCTAATGCTGTGGTATTTGTGCAGGTGACCCTCTGCATCTGTATCTGCAGGGGATTAGTTACAGGACCCCCTGGTGGATACTGAAATGCGAGTATGCTTAAGTTGCTTAAATATAATCATGCACATATACATTGTCCTGTGCACTTTAAATCACATCTGGTTTACATACAGTACCGAATGTAATGTAAATGCTATCTAAATAGTGATGATATTGTATTGATCAGAAAATAATAACAGGAAAAAAGTTTGTACATGTGAGAATCAAGATAAACATTGCTCAATAAGGGAGTGCTCAGAAAAAAATTACTGATTCTGCAGCTTCAACCCGCTGTTATGGGTAATAGTAACTATACTATTGTTTAGAGTTAAAGCGGAACGTATGAGAGCTGATACATAAAACTGGAAAAGAGAGAAAATTAAATGCTTAAAAAGGTAACAGAACCAGTGAAGAAATAAATCTGAAAAGCTTCTAAGCCTGGTGCCCATTGATCAGATCCCACTCTGGGGACAAAGTTAAAGTTTGTGGGTCTTGGATAGTCCATGTGTAACAGTGGGAATACTTGGAGAATAGTATGTGTAATAGTTTGAGATCACAAAATAACACAGGGTAATTTATAAGCAACTAAAGACCTATCACAGAGCCATGGGAACACTGCACAACAATGCATTGTAGGGTTGCAAGAAGAAAGCCACTGACCTTCAAAAATAAACTTGCTACCTATTTGCAGTTTCCTAAAGACCACCTGGGCAAGTCAGAAGGCTGCTTTAATATGGGTTTGTAAACAAATGTTACTAAAATAGCACTTTCTAGTTGAAGTAAGTACTGTTAAGACTTGAGAACAGAAAATCTTATTCCACATTTGAGAAATGGCGGTGGTAATATCATCTATTATTATCTTAATCCTATAGATCATCTCTGGGATGCAGTAAAACAAGCTGTTCAGAGCATGTCAGTACCTCCATGTAATCTAAACCAAATGTGAAAAGCTATCCTGTCCACATGAGTCAGTATTTCCACAGAATGGTTTCAATACCTATTTGGCATAAACATTTCATTTCAGTGTCTGATACCGTGTACAGTAAAAGGGTACCATTTGGAGGACAAACATTCCACAATATCCTTCACCATGTGTATCAGTGGGGAAAAAATGTATTTCTTTGCAGTCAAATCTCTCAGCATCTGAACACCCGATATAACACATGGAGTATTTTAACTACCCACTAAATGAATGCTAAGCGACTACACATATGTTTTTTGTAATGTACATAGATGGTATTCTGAATTCCTTTTTATCATTTTTATTTGATCATTTTAATTACACCCCATGTCCGTCTTATCAGTAAGCAGTTTTAAAAGTTCATTTAATTTTTGTTTTGTAGTTGATTACAAGGTAAAGTGCATAAAAAGTTACGCATAAAAGTATAAAAAGGAACGTGTCAAGAGGCAAAAAGTTTCATATTATGCAGATAAAAGGTAGAAGAGTATATCTGGGATTCCCACAGTATACTGACTTTACTGAAGGCATGTGTATATTAAGGATGCCAGAAGAAAGAAATTTCAGTATTTCCCAACAAAAAATAATAGACATTTTCCTAGATGGTGTACATTAACAGATTCTTATCTGTGTTTGTAGGGAAAAAAACCTTTATTTAACGTAATCTGATTAAAGAACCCAGCAAGAGTAAGGTTATAAAACAATTTCAGAAACAGTTTAGATGACAATACTACTACTAATAATATTATAATTAGAATAATATTAATTATAATAATTATATAATAATTATAATATTATAAAATAATAATAATATACTTCTAACAAAAAATAGTGTATATTTAATTAGGATATATATAATTTTAAAATATCCCCTAATTTTGTGAGCTGCATACATCATCTGGCAGGCATTCCGAATAAAAACAAAGCATCCTGTCTAACCCTGCTAATTCAGGTGTGTTGAGGGGAGGTTTTGGAGACTAACCCAGATTTTACTGGGTATAGACAAAGGTATACCCTGAGAATTGTGTCAGTTTGTTGAAGAGTTTATTGTTTATTGTTTATTTGGCTTCTTTTACCGTCGCCATCAGCATCAGTGGCCATGCAAGCGACACACACAAGGCCATATCCATACACAAGTTTGTCTTAACACCAGTCACATATATATATACACAAGTCAATGCCAATTTGGAGTAATCAATTAACCTAACACGCACGTCTTTGGACTGTGGGAGGAAACCGGAGTACCCGGAGTAAACCCACGCAGACACGGGGAGGACATGTAGGCCGCCTCACTCTGGGATTGAACCCGGGACCTTCTTATTGTGAGGCAGCGGTGCTACCCACCGAACTACCGTGCTGCTCGCAATCTGATCATAACCACCATCAACGCTGGTGGCGCTATACATGGCAGAGTGGAATTCCTCCATTACCTCAAATGACCAGATTAAAGGTTTGCCCCGAGATGAGACTGAATCTAATCCGTCTAGCCCTGTGCATCGATGAGAGGCTTTAACTCCCTGCCACAGGCCCATCCTTGGCCTCCTAACCAGCTTCGACTGATAGGCAAAGTAAAAAGAAAAAAGGGGTAATAAACTCGCTCACCATGAATAACAGGACATGCAAAATAGGCCGTGCTCATGCATGTGTGAATATGCATGCTTCATCGAGCTGTTGCTCAGACTCAGCGCTTTTAAAAGCCAGCAGAATGGATGCACTTGAGAGACAAATTAATTCTACAGATCTGATTTGAAACGTAGAAAGTGTCACTCCAATTAAAACCCCGTGAGAGGTCGAGGTGTGTGATGCATTTTATTGATTGTGGACGCACAGATAGGAAAGCAGTGGTTTTTAATGGTGGCATCTCTGAGTTCTGCGTGTCACTAAATGTTGTCGCTTCATTATGATGCATTCCTGCTACTGACTGCTGAATAACTGCTCAATCAGCTTAATCGCTTTGGCTGAAACATCCATCAAAATATAGAATCCAATTCAGTAAAATACTGCAAATGCAGCTTTATAGTAGAGCACTAAAGTTTATTATTCTCTGTATTATTATACTCTATAATATTATATTCTCTTTATTATAGTTTATATACGATCGCATTTTAATGTATTCATTTTCTTTTTATACTGTACATTTTCTTTTGTGGACTGTGGTAGCCTAGCGGTTAAGAAACTGGGCTCTGAACCGGAAGGTCCAGGGTTCAAATCCTACCTCCGCCAAGCTGTCACAGTTGGGTCCTTGAGCAAGACCCTTAACCTACCATTGCTTGGGCTGTGGAATCGTAACTGTATAAGTTGTAAGTCGCTCTGGATAAAAACGTCTGCAAAATGCCATAAATGTAAATTTTTTAAAAAAAATTTATGTTTACTTTCTGTTCATCCAAACTATTATTATAAATGTAATTCCTATGAAAAAAAATCATGAAATAATAATAACAATAAAAATATTTTATTTTATATATATTATGATTTATATTATATTTATATTATTATTGTAATATATAATATTTTTTATATTTATATTTTATAATATTATTTTATAATTAAAAATTATTATTATTATTATTATTATTATTACACAACGTTTTTCATAGGAATTACATTTATAATGATAGTTTTTATTATTATTATTAGTATTATTAATAGACATTTTTTTCATAGGAATTACATGTATAATGATAGTTATTTATTATTATTATTATTATTATTATTATTATTATTATTATTATTATAAATCTAATTTTAATATAATGCACATCTAGGGCAGTTTGGTCCTTCTTACATAAAACATTCTTCCTTAATTGTATGATATAGTCAGGTTTTTCCTTTCCACTGTCTCTGTTGTACAAGATGCCACAGTGTCTTTGTGTACTGGAAAAAATTATGCTGATATGCATATATTTTTAGTCGTATATGCTCTAGTTTTGTATTGTTTATTTTATTATGCTTTACATAACATTATCTTTAATGTAATAGTGTACATATCACTATATCTGATTTTCAGTATTTTTAAAAATGTTCTCTCTGTTAATATTTATTCAGCTTCTGTTTATTTGAACTTTTCCTTGCCGCTATCACCCCATGCTTGCTCAGTTTGGGCTTGGGCTTAGATAACATAAGATACTAGAAATCTATAGAGCTGCTCTGAGACCATGCTTCACTGTAAAAAAAAAAAAAAAAGTGTTAAAAACACTGTAAAACCACCCTGTTCTGTCCATCAAAAGAAATTAAACCTATTATTAATCCATGACAGAATTTAAGGTTCAATCTAGGAAAGTCTGTTTAGCAAAGAATCCCATTTCCTCCCAAAGCTGTAACAGCATGTATTTTTGGATCAAACTGACGCGGTCTCTCTAATTAAATTGTCAACTTCCCATCAGCGCCGTTTAAACCATATCTGGCTTTAATGCCAAGCAAAGACAGCATGAAATTCAATCCTAAAACATCGAATAAGGATAAAATGATGGGAGGAAAATCAGCCTGATGGATGAAAGTGAAGGTTCAACTTTTGATCTCATAGACCTGCTGGAGTACGGTATATAAACTCCGAACCCTGATCAGGTTAAGTGTATGGGGTGCACCAGTGTTAGTTTGGTTTATAACGCCTTAAATCACTGGATTTGCTGACTTTGCTTCAACAACATGCAAGTGTGACGCTTCTAACGTCTGCATTGCATCCATGAGGGTGAAGCCACTATCACGACCTTCACAGTTATATTCAGAATGTGTGTATGTGTGTGTGTGTGTGTGAGAGAGAGAGTGTGTTTAAATCCAAGTGGTAAAACTTGAAGCAAGGACAAGGGCATCCCTGGAGCGTATGAGTTTACCAACACTGGAGGCATCAGATTATTCATATTTGCCTCCCGTGGATGCCCGGACACCAGTCTAAATCTCCAAATGTTCTGTAATCAGGAAAAATCAATAGGTTTCAGAGCACATTCCCTCTTAATTATTTCCATCTCCTGACAGCTGCTATGTGGGTCTGAAGGCCAGCTCGATGGCACGAGTCAATAGAGTCTCCAATCAGAGGAAAAAAGACAGAAGAGTGGGAAGTGCTGAGGTTAGAGAGAGAAAGAAAGAGAGAGAGAGGAAATACATGGATTATATCGGTCTCCTTGGCAACAGGCGATGGTGGAGTGCATGAAGGCTGTTTGATAGTCTTGGCAGAAGGATCGTTCATTCTCAGTAAGAACTCCAGGCTCCGTCATAACCAATACAGCTAATCCTATCAGTGCCCGTGCAAAACGAACAGACTGGTATTATGAGTCAAATGAAAGTGTCCAAAAGTTGTACACTTACAGCCCTCTGATCTGAACGACCCGTCGATATTCATGTATTTAAATTCCTCAGCTGAACGTTTATTTCCCCATATTTTCCAATTAGCTCAACAAAGAAAGCCCGTCAGCTCCGATCGCTGCACGCTTTGTTGGCCGCCCTCAGCATTCAGCGATCCATCATATCAACTGGACAGAGTACTGATTCCCCAAATTAAGTCCATTAAGGCTTCTTAGAAAAAAAGGCAATCCGTAAAAACCCCGGCGCAGCACGGATAAATCAAGGAGCGCCACTGCCCCGTTTTCAGAGGCCCTCTGGTAATCAAACGCTAATGACTAACTAGCTAACTCATCACCCTCATTTCTTTCCTGATGCTTTGAGACTGAAGGTCGTGTTGAGCATGAATAATCCCAGCTTTTTGAACACAGGTCTAAGTCAGAGCAAGCATTTACCAAGCACTTCTAATCATAGATGACCTTGTACTGATCTGCGAGGTCAAGCGGCTCTTTCGTCCAGGGTGACGAGGTGCCACGGGATGCCATTAGTGATAGGACCATCTGCGACTAGAAGCACAGGACACAATCACTGACCCTGCATGGAGGAAGGCAGCCCTCACTTTTCTGTTGATCGCTTAGCAAGAGCAAGAGTGTTTAAGCTTACGAATTTAGAAGAAATCAGCTCTGGTGGCTTTGTGGTAGGAGCCAGCCACTGGAAACAGCATGGTTGGAAGCCTGCGTTGGCTTACAGTGTAAAGGTCGGATAAGGGGAGGGAAAACAGGATTCTGCTGCTGCTGCTGCCGCATTTAAGAAGGCAGTTAGTGCTCTTTTGCCAGCATGGTAAACTGCTCTGCGTTGCATGAACAGCAGTTTTTCACTTCATCCCAGATAACAGACAGTCCTGGGCCAAATAGGGTTCAATTTAAGGCACTTATGGCTCTGTTGTGGCAATGGGAAGTGTATTGTGAGCCCAATTTGGTCCAGCTGTTGCCAGCTACAATAAAGGTTTATCACAGCGTACAGACGCTGGGCCGCATGTGGCCAACATGTAATATGCAGGGTTAGTCAAAAGTCATAGGATGCACATTTTCCTTTTATTCAGAAACAAAAGGGAACGTGACATCTCTGTATACACCAGCAAGTAAGGAGCAAGCATGTCCAGAACATGGCCTCCATCTTGAAAATATTGGATCAAGGGCAAGTCTTTCCAATGGAAAGGTGGGCATGTGGCATACCAAAGTAGATCAGAATTGTCTCAGAAATTAATTGGTGCAATCAGATTTGTAATATCTGTATTCAAAATTACATCACAGGTAACTGAAGACGGACTTGATGAGTCTGATGTCCAAGGAGCGTATCATAGAAACAGACTTTAACAACCGACAGCCAGAAAGATCAGTAATTTCACACAGCACTGTTACCCCTTATAACCAAATTCAAAGAAACCGGGACAACAAGAAACGCAGAAACTCAACCAACCAACAAACCTCAACAATGGTTTTGGCAGCCTTTGCATAAAGTCTATGACAGAGCATTCAAGGTGTCCTGTGACTTTTGACTCACCCTGTAGACTAGGAGATGTGCACTGGCAGCCAGATTTGGCTAAATTCATCGCTTCATTCAAAGCAGTATGTGGGGAAACCAAAACACCAAGTGTAGCCCAGAACTGGGCCATTCGCTTTGAGGGATAAGCCTCAGAGCAGCACACTGGTAGATGGAAATTGGTTATGGCCAAATTGGAAGAAAGTTCAGCCAAAATCAACAAAATAGGCCTCCAAACCGCCCAGGAGTGCTACATTTCAGTTTGGAATGTTGTAAATTGGAGGCTCAGTTGATAAACCTACTAATCGGGAACGTTAAGGATAAAAATCTTAGCTCTTTCCAGCTGAAATTCTTTGGTTCCTTAGCAAAACCCTTATCCATTTCCCTAATCCGAAGCAATTTACCAGTCATACAAGGTTAAGTCATTACTCAATGACCAACAGCTTGGCATAGGTTGGATTTGAACCCTGGACCTACTGGATACAGTATAGTATCTTAACTATATTCACTATTTCTGTAGGATCGTGTTTGTTTTCAAAACCATTTTGCAAGCTACTAAACAGGACAGGCAAACTAATCCCCCCATTAACATACAGCACTAAATGTTTGTGCAAAACATGTCTGTATTTGAGGCACCTATCTGCCATGACTGTTGCGTCATGTAATAAGATGGACGATCAAAAGTTTAGCTCCAACATGGCCAAAGATCTAAAGCACCAGCATGATACTGAGTTTCAGCAGCACACCGGGTTCAGCCGACTGCACTTTTCCTCGCCAACTTGCTGCACCAGCGATCATTTATAGAGAGTCTAACACTCGATGTGAACAAAGCTTAACATGGCTTAACGTAATGATTTAAGAAAACGTCTCTCACTTAACACTGATCACAATAAGTTACAATTTACAATAGAAATAATGAACCCGTTGAAGGAATTTACAGACTAATCTAATTAGCACCCCTATCTACCCAGACACCTTTTGTTCCTGTATGCACATTACCCCACTGTCTCAACACCTACCCGTTCCCGTGGCCCTTTTGTCTCAGAGCCTTTTGTTCAAACCCCCTTTTCCCTTGCAAGGATGAGACTAAGGTTAGCAGAACACAGAGAGATAGACGAGACTGAGGCTGACCTTCAGACGAAGGTTGGATTCTATGTGGAGACTAAGGTTGGAACGCTTTAATTCTCAGAGACTGAAGCTGTAGTACATTTGGGAATACCTTGATTCTCCACGAGAATCAATTCTCCAGCCTTCTGTGGGTCCTTGCTAGGTGAAGTTAGACCTTTGTGGACATTCTCACGCTCGTGATTATTTCAACTGGAACATCCGTCGCTGCTGTACACATTGGTTTATGCTCTACAATCATTGATAAAGAACACTTCATCTGATGACGACCCTAGCCTCCTGACTCCTGTCTATTGGAAGCCCTCGTCATTAATTAGAATTGAAATCGAAATCGAAAAAATGCAAACCCTAATCTCCTTACTGCTGACCTTTCAGTGTACTGTTTGAGATGCCGTCTCTTTACGTGGTTGGACATGTCTGTCCTGTTGCCATCAGCCATGAGAAACTTGTTGGGAAGATCTAAACCAGTTCTACATTAATAATGTTGACATACTGGAGTTACAGACTTCTTACACAAATTTCCATTCCACCTTAAATGGCGATGCTGTATCAGATATGCACTTAAATTAAACAAGCCCCTGAAATTAAAACCCAGCTATTCAACCTTTTAGAGTGACTGACACCTCTTTCAACCAATAGTACTCAGAAGGATTTACAAATGCAGAAGGATCATGGATCACAGGCCTGGATTGGTGGTAGCTGCGTGAAAAAGGTCAGGACTAAAGTGCTCTGAGATGCAGGGATCAGATAAGAGATAGTACTCTAACTCAAATTAGAGAAAAATGTTTTTTTTTTTTTTTTATGGGCAGCACAGGAGCTTGGTTCACAGAAGGTCCTGGGTTCAGTCGCAGGGTGGGGCGGCCTGGGTCCTTTCTGTGTGGAGTCTGCATGTCCTCCCCTTGTCTGTATGGGTTTACTTCTGGTACTCTGGTTTCCTCACACAGTCCACAGACATGCATGTTAAGTTAACTAGTGTCTCTAAAAGTGGCCCTTAGTGTGTGTGTGTGTGTGTGTGTGTGTGTGTGTGTGTGTGTGTGTGTGTGTGTGTGGCCTAAGATGGCTTGTCACCCCGTCTAGGGTTGTTCCTGCCCTTGCGCCCAGAGTTGCCTTGTAGGCACCGGCTGGCCTGCCACCCCGTGTGAATTAAGTGGAAGATAATGAATTAATTAATTAATGAATGATTTGTTTGTTCTTTTACAGAAGACAAACTTGCAGACTTTTTAGTTTTAGTGGTTATAGACAAATTGGAGACGTTCGGTGACAAATAGTAAAGAAAAGCTGTGTAACTATTGAACACTTTTATCTATCTGTTCCATTTTATTTGGTCTTAAGACCTTGGTGAATAAAGAAATAAAAAACGAAATATAGAAATATAGAAATAAAGAAATGTGAAAACATGGCTGGTTTTTCATGTCTAGCATTCACCTATACATTATAACCCACTCCCCCTTCATTTTTAAAACATTTTCTTCTGCATTTGATATTCCCAAATGAAAGCTAAACAATTAGAAAAACAGCTGGATGTAGATGAATATTTGGATCAAAGTGTCCATTTCGATTTAAGCCCTGAATAATCGTTGTCCTCTACGTAAACTTTAGATAAATGAAAATGAGCTTAAACCTGGATCTGCATCGCTAGACGGAAGAGCAAAGAAGAAAGAGAATAAACAAATGATTCTTTAATTACCTGCTGAATCTAATCCTAATTAAAATGGATTCCCTTCCAGAGGCTGCAGCCATCCTGAAGACGTTGGGGACACAAAAGCGAGTGATGACATGATAAATGGAGACAAGGCCTGCTCCCGCTACGCTGCCTGCGCCGGAAGGATGCCCAGGACCGAGCATGAGTCAGGATGAGTGTGTGCGAGTGCATGCCCATACTACAGGGTGGCCAGATCGAGCCCTGCTGCGACACAGTCCCTGGAAATTACACACTCGTAAGCCTCCGTGGTCTCGCTTGGCTTGCGCGAGCCATGTTTGTTCTGACACACTCGCCGCATGCTGCGATTATACCCAAGCAATATGGCCTCCCCCACGAGCTCAGCACACTGCCAAAAGGCATGAGAAGAGCCTTTCGGAACAGACTGAATCAAATGCTCTATAGAACAAAAACTTTAACGACTGCGAAACATGGCAACCCAGATAAGGTCCTGATTACGGAGTAGTGACTGAAGGGGAACGCTGAGTCCGGTCTCTGAAAGCAGCCTAATGAGAGCAGCACTGTTTCTGCTGAGCATCCAATCCCCCTGCTAAAAGATAAAAATAAAGCAGTTCAAGCAGAAGAGCAGCAAGCTCCGGCCACTCGTTCAATCCCTGCAGCCCGTTAATAGGATAAGTACGATCACACACAGTTTTATTAAGTCCCCGCTCTTTTAATTGTAAGGCTTATCTTATCTCGTTTAATTATTACATGTTAACCTTCTTAAAGCCTTAAGCTTGATTATAGAGTTGATTATGGCTCTGCTTGTGCAATTTATTAAGTCCTAAGTCTTTTTTAGTTTTACAATCTTATCCACACTCGTTCAATTATCCTCTTGCTTATTTATCTTATCCAAATAGCATGTAAGAGTTTAATAGTTTTAAGTATTTATGGCCAAAATGCACCAGCAGCTCCGGTGCCTCGTTGGGAAAAGCCAGCTGCTAAAAGAAGAGGTGAATCCCAGGTGGGATTTGAAACGTAAAGGTCAGGTGGTGCGTTTACAGGATCCTGTGGATCCTGTGATGGACTGGTGTTCTAATCAATGGACCTCTGCCTGCACACACTAAATTCCAGGCCCTCCAACATGACCCAAACCAGGATAAAAGACAAGCGCTATGCTTCCAGAATATCATCAAGAACTGTGCAAACCAGCCAAGTCTCCAATTTACAGCCCTAATGGAGGACCAAGACTCGAGGGGACTTAACCTCCATGGACAGCGTAGGTGTTAAATGTGAGAATCAAACCAAGCTTCCATAATAACACACATTAACATGGGTCCACCAATGCTGCACAATAGAAGAATGGGAAATCGTATTAATTTCATGAAGATGGTATGATTCATTCATCCTGAAAGCTCATTTATAGATTTATAATCTTCATTCACAACAAAAATAATCAGCATGAACACAAACGGGTACCAAATGTTGGCACCTGAGGTTTAGAGAAAGACAGCTGACACATCAGAGGTCAGTCCCTTAATCTTGAGTATGGGCCTATAAAGTACATACTGGTCAGGTCGTTAAATGTATCGTAAATCGAGGAGTTAGATGTATTCTACTTATATCACGGTCGTGTTTAAACATGTTTCATGTAGGCTACGCTATGTCTGCAGCTTTCCCTCACTACACTTCCCAGCACCCATCATTTCCGCAACATCACACAGTGCCGAGTGCTGGAGAATATCAGTGTAGCGTACCTTAATCATGCCTAAAACACTTACGTTAAACTTCAGTATAAGGCAAAATCATTATCGTAAAGCTTGTTTTATATTAAAGTATTAAATATCTCATGGAATTTACTGACTAAAGTATTAAACGTAAAGAAAATTGTGTGGCCACGTCTTTTCCTCTCCTAGTGCTTAGCTATGAAGTTAATTTAGTGTCAAACGTTCCACAGAGGCAAAAATTAATCTGCGAACAATTTTTCGTAGAATTGAGAAAGCAGAAAGCAGAGGTTATGAATGCAAAACAGAACATGACATTTACACGAATTCACTTGCTGCCGCGATTGAGAAAACCGTCGTTCTGCCCTGTTTGATAACGAATGATGGGCGTGGGTGTGGCTCTGCCCCAGCTGTCTGTCCAAAATCAGTGACCAATGGAGATTCAGGGTGAACGCCGCCTTCTACGTCCCTCCCACATGTAAAGTGTTCCATGAGTCAGAAGCAAAAAAACGGAGCACAAGTAACAAGAGATTCCAGAAACAATAGACCTTACCAGAAAAAGACTAATAAAAAAAAACAATTAAACCAAAAATTATGGAAAAAACCTAACGAAACAAACGTTAAAATGGAAACAAAAATACGTAAAACCAAAAACATTTCAAATAAATTAATATTTGATATAATTTTCTGTTTTGCTTTCATAACACGCAGATTTATTTTTGCTTTTATGGAACTCTTGACATCAAATTAACTCCATACACATCACTCGCGCCACATCACACACTGCTGACGTCCTCATCCATGTGCACAAGAGAACTGTATTGACCGCACGACATAATGCTAAACGTTCTGCCAAATGTGTATTTATCCCATCGGAAAGATGAAGCATCGTAAGTCAAAACCTAATCGTTATTAAATGGGGATTTCCTGTATATTTATCCATCGTTGGGACACCACAGTAAAGGTAGAACATTAGAACCGATTGCTGTATTGCTCAGACAGATTGTTTGCACCATCTCGTCGTTTCTGTACTGATCCAGTTCAACCCTAAGAGTCTGATTTTAACACCGGACCTCTCCACAAGCTCTCAGTAGTTCAGTGTGAGAGCTGATGGACTTCCTCTCACACTGACAGGCTGGTGAGCAGAGCCAGTGTTCAAACATATCGCTTTGTCACATCAAGCCCTGGTGTGTGACGTTTAAAAGTCGCTGACAGACTTTGCATCAGACAGGCCAAATGATCTCCATAATTGCTCAATTGTACATTCCATCCTGGTGACATTAACTGCAATTTTCCCTTCATCAGTAACCTGGCTGTCTCCAGCGCCGAGCTTTCAGAGAGCACAAACTGCTCTGATTGGACGAGCTTCTGATTGCTCGTCCCGCCGGCAGACGACAAGAACAAACAATATCAATTACTGCTTACAACACAGGGAGATTAAATAAGAACAGACAGAACTCTGTTCTACAATTAACAAGAGTTAAACGTAAGTGGTAACAGAACACAGAAATAAAAGCATTTTTACTTATTAAATGCTTAATTAAAAGTAATTACATGATACAATTATCAGTTAGGCTGCATATTAAAATAAATTGTATTACATGTAGACATTATTTATTGTATTGACACGAGTTCTGGCACCTATCACCAGAGAACACAAGTCACAGACGTTACTGTGCTCTGGATGAGATGCCAGTTTACTGTAGGGCTGCCAGGGGTGGCACCAATGTGATGCCCGATTTGTCCAGAAGGCACCATCGGGATTTGTGGTGACATTCGGTATTGGACTGCTTCGTCAAACGAGAGCTATTTATTCATTCATTTTCTTATCTGCTTAATCCCGGTATCTAAGCCAGCAGCTTAGGAAGCATGGCAGGAACAACCCTAGACAGGGCGCAAATCTATTGTAGGGCACACAAACTGACACACCACCACTCAAATCATACACACAGTCACTAACACTTTAGATCAACCAATTAACCTAACATGTCAGAGTAAACTAGGCAGGGCATGCAAACTAAACACAGGAGGTCAGGTCAAACTGGGAATGCTGGAGCTTTAAGGGAACACCTGTGCTCCAGTGCAGCCCCCAGAACTATTCAGTACTTACTTACTTTAATTCTTTTATTTATCTAGTCCACGGGAAGAGCCAGCTGCTCGAAACAGCAGTTCTTGAGGGCCTGGGTTCTAACCTCAGCTGGGGATTACACCCTGCAGAGGTTCTCCGCCCACACATGTGTCTGAGGTATTGATTTTCCATCAGTATTGGTCTCAGATTGGGACCCAGTAAACAGTTGATCGCCCTTCAGGTGGCATGGCAGCAAAACCCACCAGTGTGGTGACCAGGGTTCATTTAATGGGGCACCCTCTTGCAAGATCGGGTGTCAAACTCTTTTATACTTTTATAGTCAACTCTAGGTCAAGTGGGCAGGGTCCATGGTAACATCAAAACGCAACTTACACCATGCACAAAGTGTAAAGTTCTAGCTTTTAACCAGTCCCTATTTTCTTTTTACACAAACTTTGGTTTTTGTCATTGAGTGTGTTTACATGTACGTTTAACTCCAGGTACTTCGGTTTAACGTCCAAAGACATGCGCGTTAGGTTAATTGGTGTCTCTAAAGTGGTCTTTAGTGTGTGTGTGTGTGCCCTCTGATAGGGCGCCAGTCATGGGTTGGGGGCCTTGCATAAGGACCCATCTGTGGTAGCTTGGCAGAGTCCAGTACCTTAACCTCTAGGCTATCACAGTCCACAGTTTTGTTACATATTGTTTACAACAGCTGGTATGGGTGTCCCGATATTGCATGATCAAAATCCTCCATTTCACTTATTTTTCATCACAATCACAGCATGAGTAACAATATTTGGAAAGTAATAGGAGTCGTACTGATAACCGTGAAGGTCCAGGAATTGAGTATGCGATACTAAGGTCATGTGATATGCAGCGATGAGCGAACAGTGGCCTAGGAAGCCCTTATCATCGATCCAAATGCCAAATGACGTCTCAGGAGGCCAAAAGTTGTGGCTAAACAGGCTAAATGAAGACGTGAAACAAGTCGACACAACGCCTGAAGATGGAGTGTTCCTGCCCTTGCGCCCAGAGTTGCCAGGTGGGCACCGGCTGGCCCTCGACCCCGTGTGGATTAAGTGGGTAATGAATAAATGAATGATAAAGAGAGCTGGATTTTATTCCAGTAAACAGATTTCTCAGCTCCAAATTAGATTTTAAGTATGAACATAAAAGCAGAGCTGCCTCAGTATCAAACATGGTCACCAATTATTTCTCTTGTAGGATCTGGTCAACCTGGAATTAAACGCAGCACCTGCAAAACCACTACCAAACACTTTTGGAGAAAGTCTGAAACTTTAGATTTAGTTTAAATTAAGATTAAGTTTAATTACTAAAGTTTGGATTTTATTTCGCATCCATCGGTAAAATAATTTTCTGGTTGCAAAGTTGAAATCTGATTAATGCCTGCATCGTGTAAACCTGTAATGTTTCCCATTATCTGATTACCTGAGTGCATGTAAACTCGTTGATCAGAATACTGGAAAAATCTGATTTATTCAGTAATTTTTTTTATCAGATTATTAAGTGCACTCATTATTTCACTGCATGCACCAGAATAGGTAACACATTAAACATTTTTTTTTTCCTCCTGCAAAGAAAAACAGTTTTATGTCTAAGAGATTCTACTAACAGATTCAGAAACCTTGAAAGTCACCGTAAGACCCCCATTAAATGTGTTTACACCACAGAGGTACTCCATATTTCACTAAGTAAGCGAGCGCGCTTATATTAAGCTAATTGCACCTACGCTACTCATACAGGAAAGAGAGCTCGGGCTGAAAATCGCTGGTGAATTCCTTTAATCAGCACCAGCCTGGTGTGACGTTATGTAAATGTCTGCTTAGGCGGACGTTTGAAAGTAATTAGAAGTTTACGCCGATCCGCATGACTGTTTGAACTTCACCCTACAGGCAGAAAGGAGTGAAAAAGGAAGAGGGCAGAAGCTGCTGACACATGGAGATGGACGAGAGCGGCTCGTGCAGTATTGATCAGGCCAGCCTGCTCCGTCAGCAGGTTCCCCCTCACTGCCTGACCACGAGTAACTTGAGGGGGCAGCAACCATCCAGCGAGACCATCTCTCCGCCCTCTGCTTGCCTTTCAACATCTGTGTCCGGTATCATCGGCCTTTTGCTCTGGCAAACCGAGTGATCTGAGCTGAATGGCTTAAAATCATTCCTTAGTAGCAGGTCAATTGCATTTAGGCTCAGGTGGTGATGCGTCAATGTGCTTGCCCACCGCTGGTGACCACATTTCAAGTGCTGGGACAACTTTTAGCCAGATCAGACATCACGTGGGCACAAGTGACTGTGTCTAAGGTCACGCCCCAGTGATGTAAAAGTAAAGATGGATCACCATCACGATGCCTGCGCCTAGACACATCCAACATAGACTCTGGTCCACACTGCAACCATGAGCGGGATAAAAGGGGGCAAAATTGGGGGAATAGTCTCTCTCCTAGTACTTCATCCTTCACTCCGACCGATCCAGAGCATCTTCAGACGTTGTGTAGACTTGTTTCATGTCTTCATTCAGCCTGTTTAGCTACAACTTTTATCCTCCTGAGTTGTCATTTGGCATTTGGATCGATGATTAGGGCTTCCTAGGCCACTGTTCGCTCATCGCTTAATCACATGACCTTAGTATCGCATACTCAATTCCTGGAGCTTCACGGTTATCAGTACGACTGCCATCACTTTCCAAATATTGTCATTCATGATGGGACTCATGTTGTAAAAAAAAATAAGTAAAATGGATGATTTTGATTATGTAATATCTGGGACACCCATACCAGCTGTTGTGAACAATATGTAACAAAACTGCCGACTGTGGTAGCCTAGAAATTAAGGTCCTGGACTCTGGACTATGCCAAGCTGCCAGATGGTCCTTAATCCACAATTGCTTGAATTGTAAGACTGTATCAGTCGAAAGTCGCTCTGGATTAAGGCGTCTGCTAAATGCCGTAAATTTAAATGTAAATGTAAAAAAGGAGCAGGGGTAAAACAGGGCAGCGTCTGGCCATTGCTTACCCTCCCAAATCTGCCCAATCGCCAACTAAAGTGGGCTAAGGCTAGTGTTCGTTCTGGAAGTGGCTATGAATAGACGGAATTTGCAGAGCATCAGGCAGAAGCCTCCTCCATGGAGTCTCCTGTCTGTCTGGCTGCTTTGGGGCTTCCCAGTCGAAGCGTTGGCACGGATGTTGGACTGAAGTGACTGCTGACGTATTGATTTTTATTACCTACCTCTGTGTCTGCTCTTTTTTCGATGTAAATTAATTATTTATGATACTATACGCACACACATTTGCGCTCCTTCGCTTTTTATTTATTTACCCAATTTAAAGCTGGCTCCTGATTAAGCAACGCTGTGATTGAGTCACATGAAGCCCAGGCTCCAGCGCAGCATCTGCATTTCCATAATGTGTAACGCTTGCTCATGCTTGGCGGTCACCAGATGGCATTGGATCCTGTAGAGGGGGATTGGATGGACCATGGTTTGGTAGATCTTTGTGGGCATCTCGTGATGGCAGAGGACCGCCATGAACTGGCATCACTTCGGCCAGGTGGGTTACCTCGTGCCAAGTCACCAGTGAGGTAGTCAGTGTCTTATGTAATAAGCCAGGCAAGATATAGTACACAGACGGTGATAAAGGCTTTAAACAAAATGCCATCAGACATGAGACCTGAGCAGCAGTCAAACGTCCATTCTGTTGTCCATACTTTCAGTTCAATCAGTGCAGATCAGGGTGAACAGGCTTCCGTTTCAGACAGAGATTTTTTTTACTCATGGATCGAGCAGAGCTTTTCACCGAAACGAAAAAAAGCACTGAAGCAAGCTTGAGAGACAAATCAAGAGAGGGAGGAAGCCTTTATGTCTGACATGGTCCTGCTTAAATAATTAAGCTCAAGCAAAGAGAAAGGCCAGGCATACAGCTGCACGTAACCAGCTGAGCGAACGGCGTCTGAATGGCATAGGTCCGTACCTGCTATCTTATGTAACCTCGGGTTACTGTGGCGACCATAACAACACCAGAGCAGAAGTATTAATCAGGTGGGCTGTCAGAGCCGTGCTGTAAACAGACACACGCTATTATTTGCCTGTAGGTAAGGGTGTCTCTGTGAGGGCCACGAGAGCGCCTGATCCGCCTTTAGAACCCCGCAGCGCAGGTGCCAAGATCACACTGTGTGTTCATAACAGATCCATGGAAACACACGACAGCCATTTCACCACCGACTGCAGCCACGAAGATTTGGCATGTACTATATACAAGCTATACGTAAATACCGGTGCCTCATTTGTGTTCATCATTGCACATTTTTGATTGCGCTGGAAATGCCTTAACCTGGACTACAAATTAAAACCGCAAAAAAGTTACACGGTAAGTTAATACCCATAAAAAGCTTTCCTACAAACTTTTATCCATGTATCTTACACTGTATATAATGAATTAAACTCATAACCACATCAAAGGTACAGCCAGACAGAGGTACCGGCTCAAACAGGACGACCACGGGCACAGCTCCCTAGTGGTGGGGTAGCGTTCTTAAAAACTGTGACACCCAAGTGCAGTGATTTAGCTTTAAACTCCACTTTCTTAATCTTATTTCTTTGTTTTAATTGAACCGTTTAGGCATTTTATTGTTTGTTACAGAGTGATTTTATTGTCTGTTGGTGACATCCCTGGTTAATAAAACGACACGTTAGTGAGGTGTGGGGACGAGATAATTAATAATAAGGTAATCTCTTTTCTACATGTGAATAAGTCTTGGTAATGAATAAATTAATTCATTTTAATTTGATTCAAAAGGCGTGTCAGCAGTAGGGCTCTGTAGTTTGTCTTACATTGTGTCCAATATGTTGTTGTTGTTGTTAAGCATTGCTGCAAATCATGTGGACAGTAAACTTAACCGAACTGAATGGAATAAAACATAAAAGAACAGAACAGAGCTGAAATGAAGTGGAGTGAAAAACAATACAAAATAAAACGGCATACAATGGTATCAAACGAAAGAGAATTAAACTGAAGTCTGTGACCTCAGAACACAGAATAGATAAGATCAGAACGAACCTAGACTAAACAAATCCGCGTGGAACTGCATAGTATAAAGAAATACTAAATACTGAACCAAATTTAGTAGACTGAGGAGAACTTGCAGATGCTGTGTAGATGGTAGGGTTCCAACCGTGTTTTTAGTGGTATCGCTGACGTATTTATGTACACTTTCCTTTTAAAAATACCCTTTATATTTAGATTACAGTAAATAAATGGATGGCGTGACAACTGGAATGTCCGGTCAACCACTATTTTGGTCAGTGACCTGTTTGAGAAAAGTCAGAAGTCCTAAAGAAGCCACACAAGTGCAGATGCAGCCTGCATTGACTGGGTGTGCAGT
The DNA here is from genome assembly GCA_034780255.1 of Parotocinclus maculicauda. NCBI lineage: Eukaryota > Metazoa > Chordata > Actinopteri > Siluriformes > Loricariidae > Parotocinclus > Parotocinclus maculicauda. The sequence continues at coordinate 3,434 of JAUZSU010167809.1, read as the reverse complement.
GAAAACATCTGGGGGTATCATGTGATAATAAACAGAGAGGGTATAGATTTCGGTAGTGGGTATACTAAACACAGCTTCATGGCAGAAATCTGGCAGAAGTGTAGCACCCCTTCTGTACCTGGACATTGTAACCAGAGAGGGTAAACTGCCATGAGAAAGAGAAATGAAGCAGAAATGTTGGCACGCGCTCGTGAAGGACTGTGAAACTGATTCCAAGCCGGATCTCCCAATCTCGCCTCATCTTGGAGGAAACTAATTAGGTGCCGCTCCTCAGCAAACCCTGGAGACCTGAGGCTTCATCAAATGTTTACTTATTTACTCTTTTATTTAGCTTCTTTAATTTGCCTCTTGCTGCTTCAATATGGAGAGTGGTGCATGAATACATAACACATCCGCCATGAGTCTGAAATTAGTATGTCTCATTAATTAAGTAGGCCAACGAGGCCATGCAGTCGAATTCAGACTCAAAATTAAGAGCCGCACGAAGCTAACCTTCCTAAAAACGTTCACGTGTTGTTACACGGAGAGTAAAGGCAGGAGGTACGGTGAGAGGTGAGCGACATTAGCACGTAACATCCAGTGTGAATGTAAACGCCTGTGCGATGTTAAACGATATGTCTGAAGTGTTTTCTTTTTAATCCGTCAAATACGGACGCCGTTATCAGCGGCACGGCACAAAAACACCACACAGGACCGATCCTCAGGGGACGTGATTAACAACACACACTAACTAACCTTAAAGGTTAAGCAAAATTCAAACGTACACAGTTTGTCCAAATGGGGGTCTGAAATTCACTCCATTAGCAGTGCACGGGAAACATGAATAGCTCAATTACTGAATCATCACACACTTACCTTAAAAAGCGTCTCAGACTCGATAATACTATAATTAGTACTCACTATTAACCACTTACTACATTTACATTAACGTCAATTAGCAGACACTCTTATCCAGAGCAACTTACAATGAATACAGTCTTACTATCCAAGCTATTGTGAGTTAAGGGCCTTGCTCAGGGACCCAACTGTGGCAGATGTGGGGTTTGAACCCTGGACCAGTACCATAGTCCAGTACCTTAACCACTAATCCACCACAGTCTCTATTCACTACAGGTAAGGTAACGTCCATCTGATCAACAGGCCATTCACTTTAACGGCCAAGGTCTTAAAAAAGATACTAAATTGTAATAGGAAATAAAAATCGTTCTTTTAACTCGGGACTCTGTGGCCATAAACAGCTTTAAAAACGTCTAAGACACTGAACAGCTCAGCCCGATAGAGGATATCTCATTATACTGTACTGGGCCCAACACTAATTGCTTCATAATTATTACAGTAATATTTCCTGTGTTCATTGCTTATCTATTTACTGGCAGAGTTTGTTTGTTTATTTGGCTTCTTTAAGGTCGTTATCGGCATCAGTGGCCATCACAGTTCTACCTATACACAAGTTTATCTCAAGACTAGCCATATAAATATACACACACAAGTTAATGCCAATTTAGAGTAATTAATTAACCTAACGTGCATGTCTTTAGACTGTGGGAGGAAACCGGAGTACCTGGAGTAAACCCACGCAGACACGGGGAGGACATATTGCTGGCAGAGTAAAAATCCTTGTTAATTCGTTCCAGGTCTGGTGAGTGCCGAAAAAGATGAGTAACAAGCTTTTTTTTATTACCAATAATGTAAATTGAATGAATCCAGACATTCTATGCATTATTGGAGTTGTATCAAACAGGTGCTTTGTGATTTACAATAGATTTATGAACTTGTGACAAATCCATCATAAGTATTACAAATTGAGGAGTTTATATTGTATAATAACGGAGCCTTAACACAAAGCTTGGTGTCTAATAAAGTGTTAAATACTTTGTGATTTAAAGTATTAAATAATACATTCGGGTTTTTAAAAAAAATAGTTATACCCGTACTTTCTCTTGACCTGTGCACCTTTATCCTATTTATTACTTTATAATAACTATTACCTGTTCACTACACTCTACACCTTACTTCATACTCCCCAATTATTAGGCAATCCTAGTCACTTAGTACTCCTTATTCGCTTTTGATTACTCACACGTATCTGCATCCCCAAGTCCAATGAAGTTGGGACGTTGTGTAAAACATAAATAAAAACAGAATACGAGGATTTGCAAATCCTTTTCAACCCATATTCAATTGAATACAAAGTTAAAATACCAGCATTTCTGATTGTATGGGGGTTTGTTAGCGCCCATGGCGTGGGTAACTTACACATCTGTGAAGGCTTCATTAATGCTAAAAGGTAAATACAGGTTTTGGAGCAACATGTGCTGCCATCCAAGCAACATCTTTTTCAGGGACGTCCCTGTTTATCTCAGAAAGACAAAGCCAAGCCACATCCTGTACGTGTTACAACAGTGTGGCTTCGTAATAAAAGAGTACAGGTACTAGACTGGCCTGCCTGCAGTCCAGACCTGTCTCTCATTAAAAATGTGTGGTTCATTATGAAGCGCAAGATACGACAACGGAGACCCCGGACTGTTCAGCAGCTGAAGTTGAGCAACATCAAGCAAAAATGGGAAAGAACTCCACCTATAAAACTTCAACAATTAGTGTCCTCAATTCCCAAACACTTATAGAGTGTTGTTAAACAGAAAGGTGATGTAATACGGTGGTAAACATGCCCCTGTCCCAACTCTTTTGCAACGTGTGGCAAACATCAAATTTATTGCAAAAAGCAATAAAGTTTATCCAGACCCATTTGATTTGCATGTGCTTCAACATCGTACAGTAAGACACACCAATGTTTCTAGCATATGGAGGAGTGCGCCAGCACACGAATCATGAACATCTCCAGCTTTGGAACAGTCGTACCTTTTACCTGTGCCAGAGGAGGAGACGAAGACCAGGGTTTCTCATCAAACTGCACCCAGCTGGTGCGCTGCAGCGTCATGCCTCCAGCAGAAGCGTTTTCCCCGACAGAGGAGCTCAGTACAGGCTGGGTCACGTTGGACATCTCCACACTGCTGTGCTTGTCTGGAGAAGAGCAGAACAAGCAACAGCCTGGTGTTAAATCTAGCAGAGTGAATTGTGTGGCTCCAACATTATATCGTCTCTAGGGTACGGTGAGCTCACACACTGGGAATCTAACAGCATGCTGATGGTGCACTCACAGATCTAACACACACACACACACACACAAACACACACACACACACACACAGAAATACAGTTCAGATTCTACTCACATACAAGTTTACCCTGCACAATAGAACCAAAGTATATTATGGAACTATGTACTTTTTCATGTAGTAGACTTTTGCACATATGCATATACAGTCGATTCCGGTTAATGGGACCACATCGGGACGAGATGGTTTTGGTCCTAATAACCGGCTGGTCCGATTAAACGAACATGCCCTATGTTACAAGACGGGACGTGCTATGTA
>JAUZSU010167798.1:0-13370 GCA_034780255.1 Parotocinclus maculicauda | reverse complement strand
ATACTTATGTAAATATGATTTCTTTGTTTTTTAATTTTAATACATTTTCAAAACTCTCAAGAAAACTTTTTTCACATTGTCATAATGGGGTATTTTGTGTAGAATTTTGAGGAAAGTGATTAATTTAATACAATTTGAAATAAGTCTGTAACATAACAAAATGTGGAAAAAGTGAAGAGCTGTGAATACTTTCCGGATGCACTGTATATTGTATTTGACATGTTACAAAATAACCAAATTGCCACAGTGTATGAAGAGCCTCTATTTTGCCACAGTTGTCTAGAAACAAACATGAAATATGTAAAGGGATAGGTGATGATAGGTTAATTGGTGCCCCTAGTGTCTCAGTGTGTGCATAGGTGTGTGGATGCATGTGCTTTATGATGGTTTGGCATCCTGTCTAAAGTTGTTTCTGCCTTGCACTTTGTCTTCCGTGGATGCTGCTTTTGTACCACTTGTTCACATTACTTGTTTGATTCTCCATCTCTCTCCATCAACTTTTTTGTAATGTGTCACAGGCTTGAAATGCAGAATTGTTTATTAATAAATAAAATTAATTTGACCAGACAAAATATGAAATAACTTGGATTCATACTGCCTGTAACTTGTTCCTTTTTTTTTATCCGTTTTGGGGTTGTATTATTATTATTATCTTCAAAATCCCTAGGTATTCACAATATCGCATCATTTGGTTATAGAAACCCTTACATAATTCCATTTATTGTCTTTGATAATTAATTAAATATTATTATTAAAAATAACAATATGCTATTTATAACTTATTCATTTACATAATTTTTTATTAGATACATTTTAAAGATATGTACTTTTATTAAAATGTTGCATTAAACTATGATTTAAGAAAGTTTTAGTTGTTATTCTTAGTCTTAAGTCTTATTTTTATTTTATTAACATTGTTTTAATGTGAAACAAATTCACCTTTGAATCAATGCTAAGCAACCCTTATCTGGCCAAGATGATTAAAGTACTTTTGAATTTGTTGAAAGTAGTAATAAATATTTTTTCACATATAATGTGTATAATTTTGTGTGTGTGGAGGATGGTGACACTGCTCATTACACAGTAATGCTACTGGCAAGCCCACAGCAAAATATGCATGCTGTGTAACACTCTGCTCTCCGGTACCATAAATTGAGCAGATCTCTTTCATATTAGCATGTTTACTGATTTATGGACTCCTGCTGTATTTGGGATGCACACTGGTTGCTTGATTTTATTTAGCTAAAATGCCTCCTTTTGCAGCTAATGGGTTGTTTATTAGGATAAAGAACCCATTAGCCCAAGGGTGCACAGACTTTTCAGCGCCTGATTAATCAAATAATCAAATTTTTTTGATCCACTTGGAAAATCTATATTCAATATACTATTTTACTATACTAAGTAAAAAAACTACACTGTTCACAAAAATAAGGTAATATTTAATTAAGAGATTTCATTTAGAAGTAATTTTTGGGAGCAGTAGATATATTCAGTTGTGGACAGTACTTTGTAAACCTCGACTGCATTAATTATATAAAATGTCATCCTTTCTTAATTTGAGTCTAATAACCAGCAGTGCAGGGCACACACACTAATACAAAATCCAGACTTATACAGATTAGCACATCTATAGTAGCCAAGAAAAGATGACAATAAATTAGACTAAGAGTGACACTTGAAATGGCATCTCAGTTCTATAACAATGGTGGGTATTAACAACAAGCCAAGCCTAATACTCTCATACACTAAGCTGTTTCCTTACATTTTAAATATCTCTCATATTATATGTAATCTTGTAAAGCTTGCTTTCATGACATTGCTGCAGAACACTTCTTTTCTACCCATGTCCATCTCAAACTGGCTTTGTTTTCATACTAGAACTCTCTTGCTTATTTTCATTTTAGAATTCTTTCTTTCTTTCTTTCTGTCTTTCTTGCTTTCTTTCTTGCTTTCCCTTTTGGGTGAATAGAGGCTGTGACAAACCTCTAATCAAATGTCAGTGAAATGTCAAATACCTCTGTAGTCAAATTAAAGCCTAAAATCTCCCAAGTTTCAATGTCGGATTGCTGGACTTACAGTTAGAGCTGTGTTACGAAGCACAAATATTGACTTAATTCCCAACGGACTGTCTGTAAACTGGAAAATGATACAAAAATCAATAATACAACCATTCTGATGTAAGAAATAATTATTTAATTAGATCTAAGTGACCTTGCTCTCTATGTGAAAAACATTATTTAATTACTTAATACAGTAAAGCCACATTCACTACTGTAAGAGCCTATGAATAGAATTTTTATGGGACTTTAGTACATGACTGAGGAGATTTGCTTCCTTTATAGCCAAAACAGCAATAGTAGAGTTGGGCACTGCAATAACCAATAATGCCTGATACTTAGTTGGGTAAGGGTTAAACTTGGTTTGGTGCATGCCAGCCAACTACTGGCACAGAAGATATTACATCTCATAGTCCATTTAGGGCACACCATGCAGAAACAGGAAGTGACTTAAGAATATCTCCTGACTGGAATTTCACTCCAGTCCATTCACCACTAAACCTTGCTACAAACCAAGATATGGCCTACATACCAACGGATGCTTCAATGTGAGTCAGCAGTTAAGAGAATTTGTTGAGTCCTATTATTATCGTGTTCTTGGTTCTTGTTGCCTTTTTAGCCATTTGTCTATGTAGCTTGACTGTTTCACTTAGTGATTAGTCCCTGTGCCTTGTTTGTCCTTTGTCTGGGCATTGTTTTGTAGATGTCACATTGTTTTGTTGCTTTCTCATCTGCATCTGCATCCACGTCCTTCAACGTTCCACCATGAGCAAGAAATTGATAACAACAAGCCGTTCTGAAGAGTGAAATCCAGGTTTATGAACTCATAACATACTGACTACAAGTCCACAACAATAACCACTGAGCCAACACTGTGCACCCTGCTGTTATTATTTTTTTTAGTTGGGTGTTGTGTGGAAACTGAATCTCAATATAAATGGTAATCTGTGGCGTATATCCAAGGGTCCCATTTATAGAGCATATCACTATAAAACTTATAAAAGATTTCCTTTCTCTGCCAAGTTTCATCAGCAATGTACCATGCTGGCTGGTGCCCATGTTACTAAAAAGACATAAACTGCATTCTGTTTACGTCTGTTTTCTAAAATCCTTGCAATTTCATGCATCTTTTGTGGTACTTGAGTCTTTATGCTGGAATGCCACTGCTTTGCCTCCAGCAGGATATGCTTAGATGTGTTGTGCTCAGGGATCATCAGTTTCGTTTTACAATGAGTTTTCTTTCATGTTTGACTTCTTTGGATGTTGCTTTTTTGAAGGTTTAGTAGGACTCAGACTGGTGCATCAAGGTCATGCAGTCCCTAATCCAAGACAATTGCTAATCCATCAGACGGCTGCTCAGAGCCATTTAAAAAAAAATCCAGACAACATGGAACATTACTTCATGTGCTCTCACAGTTTCATTATCCACCATCCAGACACAGGTGGCACCTTATGACACGTTCCATTTTCAGGTGCTTAGCAGAAGGAATTGTTTTCTCACGGTGACCAATACTTGTCCTGCTATTGACAACCAACCACTATCACCTTCGTTTGCATTTGTGTCATAAGTCGTCATAATGTCGTGTCATAAGTGAGAAATTTGAAATGCAATGGTCTGGGATCCAATTATGGAGGGCTTGTGGTGAGCACTTCTGTCCTGCGTTTACTGCCCCAAGTTCTGGTTTTAAAAAATACTTTTTTTTTTTACTTTAAGTACATTACTTTAAGTACTTTATTATAGTACTTTATATTTCTACTTCAGTAAAATAAAGAAGCCATTTTACTTTTACTTAAGTATATTTGAACAGATTAGTTTTTTTTTTCCTTTTTCCTTAAAAATAGAAGGAGGTGGCTAATCTCATTGGGCGGTCATCATCCTTCAAGCTCCGATCATTGAATTGCCCCTTTGTTGCAGTATCACCATATTAGTTATGACTTTTTTATGACATTATCTAATTGTTACATTTATTCTACATGTTGCTACTCCGAGTAACAAGGTCTTAGATTCTGACTGATCTTGGGAGACGACAAAGCAATTTGTGTATTAAGAAAGTTGCAAAGCCTGGTTAATGTTTAGTGACAATTTAGGCAATTTAAACTTCCCATAGAGTAAGAGCTAATTACTATGTGCATGACACAAGGAAGTAAAATACATGTAGAGTTAGAATCATTAACACTTATTAAAGTAGCCTAAATTAATCAGTTACTTGTTTGAAGTCAGTATAATAGTGTATATTTTTGCAACCTTAAATCTGAAAAAGTTGGGACAGTATGGCAAAATTACAATTCTTAAAGGAAGTATACTGCTATCAAAAATTCATATCTCATATAATGTACATTGAAGCCTGAAATTTTTCATACTCAATAGTGATAGTGAGAGAGGTAAAAAGGATCACCACCAAGGCCATCCTGGTGAATCTGGGTTCTACTGGTCTCAAGGCAGACAGTCCAACAGACACTGCACAGTTCTATGAGTTTCATTGATGCAGACCAAGGAGAATGCCACTTCTCTGAAAAGGCACACAAAAGTTTTCAAATGCTTATCTCGACAAACAAGAAGACTTCTGGTCTTCTGCTTTATGGTAAGATGAAACAAAAATTGAATTGTTTGGTCACAATTATGTATCCTTCATTTGGCGTAAAAAGGGGAGGCTTTCAACTATAAAAACAACCGCTGTCAAACATGGTGGTGGGAACCTAATGATTTTGGGGAATCTAATCACACTTAACAACACCATGAAAAAAGAGCAATACATTAAGATTCTTAACAACAACATCAGGCTGTCTGCAGAGAAAATTTGCCTTGGACACCAGTGGAATTTACAGCACGACAACAACCCAAAACACAGCAAAAGTCGTGAAGAAATTGTTAGTGGACAAAAACATTGCAGTAGCCCAGCCAGTGTCCTGACTTCCAAGTGAGAATCTGTAGAGGGAGCTAAAGATCAGGGTGATGGAAAGGAGACTCTCCAATCTGAAACAGTTGGAGCTCATCGCTATAGATGGGCAAAAATACCAAATGCCTTTTGTACTTTGTCTTATCTTCTGGGAGATGCCTGTGTCATTTCCTGTGTCAAAATGCTGGTTAAATAAAAATTCCTTAAAAAAATTTAAAATGTCATTTTTTGTGAGCCGTGTAGCTCATATACTGTAGGTAGTTACATGTTGCCTTTATAAAGTTTGTAAAGCCATTCATGTCATGGTTCCATCATTCCTGGATCCAGTCTTAAATCTGGACCTTTCTCTCCACAGAAGTAGCCACCTTGACTCCACAGAACTCTTGGGCTTCTTTTACCTTCTTGTCCTCATTATTAGGTCTGTGACTTCTGCCATACATTATAAATAACAAATGCAACCATGTCCAAATGCAAACTCCATTTTGTCCATTTACATCTGAGGGGGCAATCCAGCTGGTTCAGTGTTTGTCTGTGGATGCAGGTAAGCTCAAGGGCATGACCTATTCAGAATAATGCTATATACAAGTTGCATTCAAATATGAACAAGCTATCACAAAATTTATTTAAGCACTTTATAACCATTTTTCTATTGAGTGGGACAGTATCCAAAGACACTCATACAGCTTTGTGAGTTATTATAACACACTTTTACAATACACTACAGAAACAAGATATTAAATGTTAAAACGGAGAAGCATTTTTGTTTTTTGCAGCTATGTACTTATTTTGAATTTGTTGTTCCAAAAGAATTGGAAGAGTAGCAACAACCAACTGGGAAAGTTTTGTTCTGTTTTTTTTTAATGTTTTACACAACGTCTCAACTTCATTGGAATTCGGGTTGTAATTGTATACATTTAATACACACTAACCTACAAAATATTTTAATATCACGCAACGCAGCTTGTTGCAAGCACTTTTTGTATTAAGTGTCCATAAAATATGTTCCGATTTTTGTCCAAGTGAAGAAATACATACAAACATTCTGAGCCAAATTAAAAACTTAAAAATGACAGATTTCTACAGTGTTAATCAAGTCCTAAGACTTTATAAAAACTATTGAATCACATGGGGAGTGTTAGCTGCCTAGTCTTTGCAGATATTGTATCAATTACTCCAATATATCCAATATAAGTTGGTCAAACAACATGATTGTCTCAGCTCAGTAGCTACACTGTCCAGTCTAGATGGATGTGATACAGGATTTATGTCTAGGCAAAACAAATAGATAGACATTGTATAAAATAATGCCAACAGCTCAGAAAGTAAACTTTAAATGTGATATGGTCAACAAAACTTTAAAGTAAAAACTTTAAAGTAGTTTATGGGCCGATTTATTTATGGGCCAAATGAGAAATGTCAGAGTATACTAATCCCAAACTAATCAAGAGTTTTCACATAAAAGACAGAGATGTGGACTGAAAGCTAAAAAACAAATCACCAGTAAAGCCTGCTGTTTGTTAAATAGATGAGAAAACAATTGCAGAGCACTACAGTAATATTTCTACAACACAACATGAACTCTTTGTTAAGGATGGAGAGGTACTGGTTAAGGACAATATTTGACTTAAACACTCAAGAGCAGTTGGAACACTGATTTATAACATTAACCAATTCCCAACCGAGGCATTATGAGAACCATTTTTATTGTCATTAATCTTCCAAGAGGGAAGGATAAAGTGCTGATAAACTACATTTTTGGAAATCTAATTTGCAAAGTGGGTCCACTGGTATTTATAGTGGCATGGTACTATGCAGGCTGTTTAGTATTGTTTGTCTGAGTGCAGGTCTTTTGATTTCCAGGGCTTTGAGCTTTGCATGTAAAAATTATTTTATCCAGAGTTCTCTCTATTATTATTAAATCCTTACCTGTGGCTCCATCCTGCCCTGTTGCCGTCCTATGGCATGTGGCCAGCATTTGCTACAGATAGAGGGCAATTTTGCAGAATAGGTACTATTACAGGCAGATAACGCATAACCAGCAATTTAATCACATCTGTTTGTTTAGAATCTATTTTATATTTTTTTCCACTTGTGTTGATAATAAGAAAATTGAAAGAACAGAGGTTGTGGTGTGTAATTACAGCAGAATAAAAGGATATAAGTGCATAGTAGTGAAAAAGAAGGCCACGCAAGGACAGAGATCCAAAAGAGAGGGAGAAGAAAAAGCTGGATATGTAAAATGGTGGACAAAAATGAAAAGTAAAATAAGCTGCTGTTGACCTTTTTTGATATTTGACTTGAACATCCAAAGAAAGAACTACAGTTAATGATATGCCAACTTGTATGGTCCTGGCTGGATGGATATGCACATTATGCAGATTGACCTCAATTTCCTGTTAGCACTTAGACTTTTTTGGTTATTAAATGTGTTAATGGGATATGAAGTGTCAGTGACTAATTTAAACAAGCACTGTCTTTATGTGTATGTTCTTAACAGGTTCTTCTCTGTATGCAGAAAAATTACAGCTTAAACACAATTTCCCACAAGCATAGTCTTGCATGTCATATAAATATTAGGACATCTTAAAATACACACAGGCCTACAGTAGATGTACAGACTTGTGAAGTTGCAGTACCTTGAATAGCCTGTACTGAAGCTTCAGGGGCAGGATTTAAGGCAGACTGCATAGTTAGGTGCTTGATTTTTACCTGTGGCAATGGGACTAAAAGAACCCACTGAATTCAGCGATTCACTTGTGTGTATACCAATACATTTGTTTATATAGTGTGTGTGTGTGTGTGTGTGTGTGTGTGTGTGTGTGTGTGTGCGTGTGTGCATACTTTTTTGGGGGGGAGTGTACCCATGGTGAGAAAGCATTGACTTCTAGACATACCTAGTATGAGGCATTCATAAACATTTTGCCCAGTTGACAGACTTTAAGAGTTAAACAAATAGAAATAGTATTTCTGTAGACCTAAAACCTGAATACTAATGGCAATAAAATAGGGTTAGGGTTAGGGCTTGGGTGGCACTGCAGCATAATACACTAGCTCACAAAAAAATGTAACCCCCTGCCACCACTTCCACCTGAGGTTACAAAGGCAAAGTTGTCCAGGTCTGAGAGAAGAGAGACAGAACAGGGAAAAAGTGTAATAAGCCACACATGGATCTACCACTTTTGCCAATTAAATGTAGGTGTATAGAGAATAAAAGAGCATTACTGTACCTCTAATCAGCATTGGCATATAGTGATATATCCGGAGTGACATACGTGTAGAGTGCTGCTAACTTAATATTGTAATCTCGCTTCCATTAGCTGAACGTCTGTGAGAGCCCCCTCTGTCCTGCTGAATACGATGGGACAAGTAGGCAATGGTCTATAGCCAGGAGTGCTCTCCCTAAAGTCACTGCTGACTCATGAAGCAAGACTAAACCTGGACATGAATCTAAATCGTGATGGATCTGGTGTGATAATGGAAACATGAGAGCTGTTACCTCCCGGATGGTGGAGAGCTTAGGGGATTTGTTTTGGGTTGTGATGCCGTCAGGCACACATTCCTAACCGTGTGCAGGCTGGACTTTATTTAACTAACATAAACAAACCAAATAGAAAAAAATACAAAATACATTGTGGTATACAGATGTTTTTTTAAATCCAAATAACATATCCTGAAATATTAAAACAAACCTACTCAATATTTTTCAATTATTCACCTTCTTGCAATATGAGAACATCAGGAGGAAAAAGGGTCTGGAAAGCTATATGAAAGCTTCATCTCTGTTATTTATGATTATATTAATCATGCAAAGCAATCACAGAATCTCATGATGTTCACAAGATGATGTTCTTGCCCGCTGAATGCATAGTCATTGTGTGTTGGGGGTTTCCTTTGATACACAAATCTGTCCAGATGTAGGAAATACGGTGAAGTGCGTTCCAGTTCAAATTACAAATTCTTTGATCTGGGCTCCTGGTTTTGCATACAGAAGCTGTTATGAAGTGCAGTGTTATGATGTCTCGTGTTATAGTGAGCTTTGGGTAGTTTGGTATGTTTTTTTTGTTGTTACCGGGTCATAGATGTGTGCCCCCTTTATTTTTAGACTGTATTTTAAGAACATTTTATTGACTACTCTGTAAAGTGAGTGTCTATCCTTATGAGTGAACTTTCATTGTATCACTTTACTTGGTGCTGTTAGTCAGAATTATACTTCTTGTCACAAATCTTTGTGTCACAGGTTCTACACTAGCAACCCACACTATTTGGCATGCTGCTTTGAGATATCACATATTTGAGTGTTCATTGTCAGAGCTCTTTTATAGCTGGTACATGATGCTGGCTTAGTATATTCATATGATAACCAACTGAAGAAAGGAATCCATTATTCTCTACTGCAAAGCCCAGTACAGGTAAAGGATATATGTGTGAATCTTTTTAGTCTCAGTAACAAGTTACTTTAATTTCTGTGGATAAATAAAACCTCTGATGACACTAAATTATGAAAAAAATATTGGCTATGTCTAAATTTAAAAAAAAGTATCACACACCAGGTTCTGGTTGAAATGTATATAAAATGTTTATTTATTTATTACTTTGCTGTTCTCACTTTGTACCAATTGTCATTCTGCCCTGATTGGACTGGAAAGGAAAGGTGATAATGTGATGCCGCATTTTGGAGCAGAAATGAGTGTCCATCTGCTCTCTGAGTCTCTTTCTTTCTGCACTTTACTGTTTTCTGGCCTTCATTTTTAAAAGCCACAAGAATAGCTAAAACGTCTGTTAATGACTAAAAAATGGATGGAGGTTTAAACTGACTTTTTTGACCATGGTAATGGGTAATAGTTGAATTTATTGGATGAATGAAGATGTAAGTAAACCTAGATTCATGAACCACAGCTCTTGTTGTAATTAGTGTGAGTATGATATGAGTGATGTGGGGAAAAGTTGAGAGTATGGTAAGTGTAAGGTAAGGGTGAGAGCAGAGTGAATCTTAATCAGGTGTGGGGAGTAAAAATCAATAGGAAGGAAAGGAAACCAGAATACATCCATCTAATCCAGGTTCTGACTTACAGGTAAACGGGATCTCCGGATTAATCTGCACCATGTGCAGCCCATTCAAATAACCATTTCCTTTATTTCCTGAAACAAATAAGATTTTACCCCAAAATTGTTTTTGTTGTCCTAAACTCTATTAACCTAAAAATCAATTTGCCACAGAGCATAAAACATAAGCAGTTTCCTCTTTCTATTTTGTTTCTTATGATTTTGGTTCATTTCTTCCTCTGTTTTGCGTGCAGCACTCAAACTCAATTTAAACTGGTGTTTATCCCGCAGTTTATTTCCAGCAGCTCGCTAATGTACACGTAATCACCAGCAAATTGCTTCAAATGAACAGTTTAGACGTAAAAGCAAAGTCTCAATTTAGCAGATGGGAGGCTGAACAACATGATCAGTACAAGCTCGAACACAGTTGCTACATATTCTATCCTGCAAACTGCAAATGTACATAAACAATGCATCAGCGAAGCTTTGAGGAGGACTGGTACGACGACTTCGTCCATCAGTTCAGTGTTCGGCATTGAGATACCCATCAGCCTTTACCAGGGCTCCTGTCTAGTATATTAGGGGGCTATGCATGTACTGTGGGGAGAACTCTCATTTGGTGGCCTCCTGTCCGTCACCTTCAAAAGAATTGGCTCATCGCTGAACATGGGGGACCTACAATAAAAGCCCCCAACTCTCTTTCTAATTACCAGCCACCCTGTACCTTCCCGGGTGCACACGTACCCTGGAGGCCCTGACTGGCCGAAGTTAACCTTATGGACCAGGGTCTTGCGGGATCTTACTGGGAGATGGTCTCCTAATTGCGACTACTGCCACGAGAACTGCCTCTTCTTGGCCATACTACCCTCCGGGGTCTCCACTCACACTTCTTGGCCTGAAGATGAAGGCAACCTATCTGGTGTGCCCCCACAGTACCACGACCTCTGCTGAGTTTTCAGTGAAGACAGCACCAAGAGACTGCCCTGCACAGACCTTACAACTGCGCTATTTACCTTTTCCCTGGTCGTATCAGTACCTTAGCCGGCCTTATTAGGCCCTCTTTGTCGCTGTTGGGTGCAGGGTTCTTTTTCGTTGAATGCTCTCCGACCATGCATTTATTACCGAGGCTTGAACGCAGTCACTAAACAGAAATGGTACCTGCTTCCCCTTATCTCCTTGCCTTCGACCTTTTAGTGGCCACCATTTTTTCCCAAGTTGGACCTATGCAATGCCTACCATCCGGTGTGGATACGGGAATGAGATTAGTGGAAGACTTAACGACCCTTTAAGGCATTTTGAATACAGGCTAATGCTGTTTGGTCTCACTTAAGCCCACGCTGTGTTCCAGGCTCTCGTTAATGATGTCCTGCGAGATTGTCTCAATTGTTTCATCTTCATGTACTTAGAAGACATCCTGGTGTTTTCTAGGACCAAGGAGGAGTACATCCGTCATGTACGTAAAGTACACAAAGAAGTGCGAGTTTCCTGTGGATACTGTGACCTTCCTTGGCTTCATCATCCAGAGGGGCAGCATCAAGGCAGACCGGGAAAACATCCGCATCGCAGAGTAGCCTAAACCCCACACCCCCGGCGTGGATGGAACAACAACATTTTCTGGGCTTCATGAATTTCTACAGGCACCAAGGCCTCAAGGACCTCTTCACCTCCGTACCGGTCCTTAGCCAACTGTACCCTGGCCGACAGTTCGTGGTGTAGGTGGAATCATCGGATTCCGGGGCAGGTGTCGTCTTCTTTCATCGCCCAGATAACAAGCTCCACCCCTGTGCCACCTTCTCCCATCGACTCTCCCCGGCAGATTCCAACTACGACGTGGGGAACAAGGAGCTACTGCCAGTTAAACTTCCGCTCGAGAAATGGAGGCATTGGCTCGAGGGTGCCAGACAGTCGTTTGCCGCCTCTACGAACCATAAGAACTTGGCCTATGTCCAGACAGTGAAGCGGTTGAACTTCCGCTTTTTATTTATTTTATTTATTTTTTTATTTTTTTATTTTTTTATTTTTACTTGCTTCAATTTCACTCTCACATACAGACCAGGCTCCCAAAATATCAAACCTGATACACTCTCTCGCCAGTTCACACAGACGATGTCCCCATTTTCCCTGACCGCTTTGTGACCAGCATCATGTGGGAGGTAGAAAAGACCGTTAGAGAAGCACAGGGGACCGAACCAGGCACCTGAAATCGCCTGCGACCTGGGAGACGGTTCTGATGGCCAACCATCTCTGGGGTACCACTTGCCCATGTTTCCAGACCAGGAGGCCAATGTAGCAGTCCCCTCCATTGCCCTCCACGTCGCTGCCAGAGCTCACTAGGGCCACCCTAGTGGTCATCCAACCAGTCTGTTTGGCTCTCGGCACAGAACATCCCCCTCCATGTCAAATCCAAAAAAATTGGCACCCAGCTTTATTGGTCCCTTTCCCATCGACAACGTAATTTCATTCACTTGCTTTCATCTTAATGTCACATGCATATAAACCCGTCATTTCACATCTCCTAGAATTAAGCCTGTCACTTCCTCCGGCCTTGTTAAAAGATCATTGGCTGCTAAACATACCTCTTCGATACACTCAATGACATTGTGCCCAGATGACAAGCTTTGAGAGGTCTTAAAGTAGTAATTGGTCTGAGAAAAGCAAAAGGATGAATGTTTTGATGCCCACCATCTAAGCCTTTCTGACCTAGCTGTTAGGAGGTGTTGGGAGCAGTGGTCCTTTAAAGAAACACACAGAGGCAAACAGACTCTGGATAACCAAGACAGACCACTAGTGGAAAGGATCATTTAATTCACAGACAGGCATGAGTTGCTCTCACTGTTTTGTTGCCCACGATGCAGACACAGGTAACACCTTCACTACACACTCTTGTCTCTACCCAGACCATTTGCATGTGCAGCTTTAAGGCAAGTGCAGCTTTTTGCGAGCCAGACAGTGACCATTAGCCACCAGCCATTATGGGCACAGTGACAATCAGCTAGTCTTTAGCAATGAATCCAGGTTCTGTTTGGGATTTTATGATGGTCAGGTTTAAGTAAAGAAACCTTGTGGTGAGCTCTTAAATCCTGCCTTTGTTGTGGAGCGACAACTGCTGTGATGATATGCCATTTCGTATGACAGTTGGTCACTCCTATTACTGATACGAGGGACAGCAACAGTTTAGTGACATGTGCAGGACATCTTGTGGCCACATGTGCTGCCTGCATGGCAGGGCTTCCAACTGGCATTTTTCAGCAAGCAAGACCCAGTGTGTTGAGACCATAGTTTTACAGTTTAGTTTCACATTTTCTCACAAGTGTAGAATCTCTAATAAGTCTCATGCTTTTTTAGTGGACATGCTGTCTGGCTCACAGAAGGC
>JAUZSU010167787.1:0-13370 GCA_034780255.1 Parotocinclus maculicauda | reverse complement strand
CCAACTTTTTTGGGATTTGTTGACACTGTGAAATTTTTAAGCAACATATTTTTCCTTTAAAATGTTACATTTACTCAAATTAAACTTTTGATATGTCATCTATGTTCTATTACGAATAAAATATTGACATCTCCACATCATTGCATTCAGTTTTTATTCACAATTTGTTTGGTGTCCCAACTTTTTTGGAATCCGCTTTGTAGTTCCTGTAGTGAATTTGCATTAGATGTCCTGTACTGCTGTTCAATCCAAGATAAGTTTAACTTTTTAGAGATTCTAAACAGTTTACTGACCACATGCCATATTGACATGAGCAGAGATATAAGCAAGTTGTAAATATCCTAAGAAGTTCGTGCATATGTTTATTATTTGTTGAAACCTCTGTTTACTATTAATAATTATTAAATGTATAATTCTTTCTGGTGAAAGTCTTGGAGGCTCCAGCACCTATCCTAATACAAAACACAGACATACACATGCTCTGGACAGAAAACCAATCTATGACATGGCTGAGTATGGGACACTGTTGCAGTAAAAATGGATACTCCCCCTTCCCATCTCCTCCCTCAGACACAGCCAATCACGTACACAGCCAATCAGAACTCAACCAAAAGAGTTACTACAAAAGAGGGTCAGAGAAACTACTATTGTTTATTATGACCTGGGCCAGACAATTTATGAGTAATTAATACATAATGGAAACAGTATTCTCAACGCTTTTCATGCAACTGCATATTATCTGAGTTTATTTCTTTAGGTCGTTTTATACCAACTAAATGATGCCTTATGCTGCTGTCTCATTACATATTACCGCGCAATCACTTTTCCACTTTCTAATCTCACTGGCCTGTTCCATAGTCTCTGTCATCAGCCCTGATGCATTTAGCCTCCCTGTTCGTTCCACTGGCGGCAAAATCACATAGCTTTTCTTTGTTTCTTTGTGTTGTTCTCCTTACGCTTGATTACTGTTTTTCTTCCAAGTTCCTGTTCTCTGGTTTTCTCCCATGTTGTTTGTTCCTTAAGCTTGCCTTTCTGTGTGTTCTTCTTTTCCCTGCTTTGGTTTTTGTGTATTTTTGTAATAAACAAAGGCTTTCTGCATTTGCCTCCCATCCTTGGCCCAGTCTTGATAATTACTTTGAAATTGTATACATCTGTGTATAATTACTGAACATTTTGTGTTGTAAATTGCTTTGACAGTCCTCCTTCTGTAAATGTTTCAGTTATATGATACAGTGTAAATCACTGTCAACCAAGAAATGTATGTATGTTTGTATTTGTTTCTCACCATTCTCATTTAGACTCAGTTTGTTGAATTTTAGGCCACTTGGCTCTTTCCCAACAAATGAATGTACAGACTCGGTCCCAAATTCATGGATAGCCAGAGCATACTCAAGTGGTTTCATGCATGACTGCAAACAGAATGGCACTCGCGTATCTCCTATAGAATGCCTGAAAAGAGGAAGAGAATTTAAAAAATATAAATGATACTAAGCATGGAAACAGAAGTGCATTTAAAAGACCATTTCTTACCTCTGACCGTCAACTGTGCACAAGGAAACGCCCCAGAGATCAGGGCTAAATTTAGCTAGTTGAGGAATGTAGTTAGCTACCTGTGAACACACATACAACCACACAGCCAAGGTTACCAATGAATGTATAAATACCACTGTGAATGTGTGTGTGAGTGAGAAAGAGTGAGAGGGTGTATGAGACTCACTTGGCCTCCTTGATTAATTTGTGCATTGTAGTACAGCTGATTAATATTAGATGTAAATGTCATGAATTCAGGGATAATGAACTTCTTCTGGAAAGCTTGAGTTAGCAGTACAATATTACTTCCAGCAATTCTACAAAAAAAGAACAAATTTACATTTAAATACAGACAATTACAAACACACTTTCACAAATAGCTATCAGGTAATGGGTTTGACTCTGTCCAAATTGCATGTCTTGTAATTGCAGCTTCTGTAATCTATTTCCACACATTATCGAGGAAACATTAAACATAAAATTTGACAATGTCCAGCTATGGCTTATGGAAGTGCAACAATTTCCAGAGTGTTTAACATGTCTGTAAAATCTCCTACCTATTTGCAAGTTAGGTTTTATTAAGTGTATCATTAAGTTTTTCATATTTTGTTGTTCTCTGCAAATGCTGTATTCATTTCTTTACATTTAGAAAATCATGTGATATGACCAATGGTCAACCTTTTCTGTCACAAAGCATTTAATGAGAGAGGTGTTATTGAGAGCTGAAATATTTTCATTTGCATACATTAAAAGTATGTACTGTAGTTGATTAAAGGAACTTACTCTGGGATCAGAGGACAGAACAAGCTTTATTTAACAACTTAACTTACTAGCTCATCACTGAGTTACATAATTATACAGAAAGTGAACACACAGGCACCCACACATACTCATGCTTGAACTCACAGACTTGTATCTATTTCATGTACCTAATACAGTACAGCTCACATACTGTATGTGCAGTTTGTAAAGTACCGCTACATGTCACAGGGCGATGTGCAATAAAACAGATCTTGTAAATGCTTTTTCTTCACTTCCTGTCACTCACTCACTCAATTTCTAATCCACTTGATCCTGGACAGGGTCACAGGAGATACAATGCCTAACCAGCAGCAAAGGGCACAAGGCAGAAACAACCCCACTTACACACTATGGGCAGGTTAGAGACACCAGTTAACCTAACATGCATGTATTTGGAACTTAGGAGGAATCCAGAGTACCCAGAGTAAACCAATGTGAACAAGGGAGGACACGCGGTGCTACCCACGGAGCCACCATAGTGTCCCAGTTCCAGTTACATGAAGTCTTAAATAAAGATAATATATAGTATGTAATAAAGTAGCCCAATTATTTCAAATTAATTTGAATATGTTTTACATGAGTTTTACTACAAACTGCATTCCACAAACTATATCCATTTAAAATGGAATGTGATAAATATTTCTGATACACTGGGTTTTCAATGTCAGTTAAATTAATGGGACACAAACAAGACCCGTGGTTCCGTTGGTTGAGCACAGGTTCCCAATTCTTTGCCTCTATAATATGCCTCTACAGGAGCAAAGAAAAAAAAACTCAACTAAATAATGCTGTGATTATAAACAGTCTTTGGTGAGCAAATATTGGAAATGGATCACCAGTTAACAAATATATTTTTCCCTGTACAGTGCATAATATCAATAGACAATTCAAGTAATCAGGAGGAATTTCAGTGAGTAAAGTCCAAGTCCAAAAGCCAGGGTCTGTCATGGTATGGGTCATTGTCAGTGCCATTTGTAGAGGTCATTTACACTTCTGTGGTAGCAGCAAAGTACTTAGAGCAACATATGCTGCTTCAAGACGTCATCTTTCACAGAGACGCCCACACATGCTGAACACGTTACAATGGAATGGCTGTGGAAGGTACTGGAGTGGCCTGCTAGCAGTCTACTAACTTGTCCCCTATAGAGAATGTGTTAAGAATTTTGAAAAGAGAAAAGCTTCAACTATGACTCAACTATATTCATTGTCCCAACTTTTATCTGATTTGGGTTGTAGTTAAAACGCCACACTAACTCAACAAACTGACAAACTGCAGAGGCAAAACAAACTAAACAAACTTCCAGGTAACAATCTGAATCATAGCAGAGTCTTCTCTGTAGTATTGTTGTTCTTCATTTGCAGTTAGACTAGCTGAGGAAAACAAAAAAACACACCTTAATGAAATGATAACACTGAGTTCCTTGTTACAATTAATGATATGTTAGGTTTATAAACTGAATTAAAAGCACCTTATTTGCCACAAATGTTACAGTTTGTCTATGTCTAGGTCAACAACCCTATAAATTGTGTCTTCTGTTCTGCGTTCACATATAATTAATATAAATTGTACTTAATAAAGTTAAACAAAATGTCATAAGTTATAAAGGTGTACAATATCTATTTCATTACATTCTCAATGCATTACTCTAACTCTAACTCCTTTACTCAACCATATAGCTAAATTTACTAGTTAGCCAGCAATAAATTACAAAACTGTTTCTAATATCTGAGAAAAGTTAGCATCACTGCATTGTGCATGTCTTTTGTATAACTTTTGATATTTTTTTGCTTAATATAATGATACCTAAATATATATTTACCAGCGCCACCTAGTAATACCCGTGTAATCTGGCAACCTAACATAACAAAAAATAAGGTACTTACTGTGACCGGAGAATCCAAACTGTCCAAAGCGGTGGTTCCTCTGCACAGACGCTCCTGCAGCAATGTTAACCCAAGCGCTATGTGCTGCTTATGTTCCAGTGAAGAAAAGTAATACAAACGCTGAGTTGTGATGACAATCCAGCTGCTGGGTTTGGTTGAAGTTACACAAAGGCTGGGTTAGTTTAAAATAAACCCAGACTTATCTATCTTAACCCAGCCAGTTGGTTGTGTAAATAACCCAGCTTGTTTCTGAGTGACGATTAGCTCTTTCAAAGATCACTGTTGTGGAAATCAGCACTGCAGGTCATCTCTTTAAATTTACACTGGCTTTATGCTTAAGAAAGAAATGTTCAAATAGTATTGACATCAGTTGTCCAGCCCACTACACAAATATTCAGGAAAAACAACTACACATTGCTGTACCCCTGGAGACATGTTTTCTTTGTTTCTAGACTGTATTACTTCCTACATTCCCAGACCTTTCTATGCTCCCACAATTATGCTCTGATATTGGGTTTTCTCCCAATTTAATACAGACAATGTGATGTCACTGGTCTGGTTTCCTTGGCTCTTCTCCCTGTAAGCTATTATGGGTAAAAAATGTGTATTTTTTCCCCAAAACCTTTGGCATTCTACATAAATTTCTGGTATTTTGCTCCCCTTTAAAGGCATTGTAATGCTACCCCGCTAAAGTACTTGTGGCTTTGCCTTACATACCTTGGATGCAGAGTCTGTTTCCATCGCTTAATGTTTTTGTCATACGGCCTACCTTTTTCTAGCAACCTGAGATCATTCTTATGCTTTCTTTTTTAATGCTTAGCACAGTCAGACTGCTGGAATGCACTGTGCATAGTTCGCCTTTTATAATATGATATAATATTTTGCCATACTAGAAACCAGGCACATGCCATAATTTATTTTTACTGATTTGCTTGTGTACAATGGCTTCTAGTAATTAATTTAGTTATAAGATGACCACTGACCTGCATATATTATGGTAAAGGAGAAAAAAAGCTGGCTTGTGCAAAGTTTATTTTTGCACAGTCCTAGAGTTCTAAACCAAGTAAAATTTACCCTTTAATTACAAGCTTTGTGTCTTCAGCTGGTCTGGAGGAGGCATGAAATCTCACTCTCCTCTGCAATGCTTCCTTGGATCACTCCCATGGATATTGTATAATGAAGCCCTTCCCAATCTGTTAGAGATATTTACAGCCCCAATAATGTAGCATACTACCATGGTACAAAGAGCATAGTGAAATCTCTGCCAGTAGACACATTCCCACATGGTATATTATCTGTTAATATGCTTATGAAAACACATGCTCAAATAAATACACATACTTCCGGAAGAGCTCCTGATCCATCATTGCTGTGCCAGCAGACTTGTGTGTTACTTGGTGAAGCTGCTGCATGCAGGCTCTCAGTCGTGGGTCAGAGATCAAGAGTCCTGTGCTCTCCAATTCCTGAGAAACACACATGCAGTAAACAGTCAAAATAAAAGTATAAGTTGCTATTATATAGACACACAAGGTTGGAGAAAGTTACAGCAGGCATTAGTTAAAAAGGATGTCATACATTTAACAGTTGATATGTGAGATTTTAAAGCAACCTGAAGCAATTAAAAAAAACAAAAGAGCCAAAAAATATGAAAAATATTTTGAATTTATTTGATTTGAATGTAAAAAAAATGTTTCCTAAAACATGAAAGAATTTAACTTGAATTTTACAGGATAGAGCATAATACTACTAACCCAGAATAAGCACAACAATTACCTGGACACAACAAAGGTAAGAGCTTCACTAAGCTGAAATTCATGACTTGTAGACATTTGGACCTTTTGTATCAAATGCCACTGCATGAACACCCATAACATGGGGTAAAAAATAACATGTTTTTATAAGTCTATTTTCAGCACATTTCCCAAGTCAGGGTTTATTTATATTTTGGGAAAACTAATGGGCAGCTTTAATCAACAGTGTCTGCTCACAGTTTTTGGTAAAGATCTATAACAGTCTGAGCAGCTGTCTCATCTGGATGACAATACCACTGTCACGCCCGGCAAGGGGGAAGAAGACGTGCCAGACATAAGTGCAAGTGCCTTATAATGAAAACAGATATGCTGAATGGCATGATGGCATGATGAGGAACAGAGAGAGAGAGAGAAAGGGAGAGAAAGAAGTTAAATAGGACAATAGTCTAAGTTAACTCAAGCAGATGGAGTGCTAACAGTATTAAGACACAGGACTTGAATACACAGAGGCAAATACGGACACAAGGCCAAGCTAACACAGAACAGGGGTTAACGAGGAATGCTAACGCAATTTAACTATTGCCAGCTAACATTGAGCTCTAGAGCAGGTACAATCAACAGTTAACAGGGAACACCACGTGGAACAGTACATAAAACTGGAAAAGCAATTAACTAAACAAACTGTAACAAGAGCAACAGACATGACAACAGAACAAAAGCATACAAATTAAAACAGGAGTGACAGGAACCAACCAATCAGAAAGAGAAGACAAGACCCAAAAAGTGAGTGAACAGTAAGGAAGATTTAAATTGGGGAAGCACATGACTGTAATTAAGCAGCCTGCTGTGGAGAGAGAAAAGGGTCAGTGGATAAAGTCGCTAATGGGCTGTTCACAGCAGTCATCATCCTCACCACATACATAGTTCTAAAACTTAATATATCACAGTAATATCAAGTGCATTATGTGGTTTCCCTGTCACCTAGGTTAAAACATCCTTAAGAGTGTTATGGGAAGTGTTAGCATAAGCCATGCATGTCATAGATAGCAGTGTTTTTCATAACAACATTAACAATGTATCGTGAAGACTTAAGATGACTAGTACACACAATTCCTGACTTGTAATCTTGGATAATGCTTATAGCAATTCTAAAGGGAAATATATGTCCCCAATCCTTATAGAATGTATAATGTCCTTGATATTACCATATTGCTAAGGGATGTCCATCCACAGTAGTTTGGAGCTTTATAGTCTAATGTACCGAATGTACATTTGATAATATTCATTTAATAATCATAAAAAAAAATTTTTTTTAATCAAATAATATTTAATCAACTGTATATATTGGTGAAATGAATGTAAATATAACACAAAATTATATTAATACAAAACTGTGCCTGTCACAACAGGCTGGCGATGAAGCAGCGGAGACACACGCATGATGCAGGGCAGGCAAGGGTTTATTATACACAGCACCAAAATTAATCCAAATGGGGCGCCCGACCACAAAACATGACGAAAACAGAAAACACGTTAAGCATAACCAAAACAAAGGTTCGTGCCCGTACGAAGCTCAGCGCGAGTCTAAATACGGGCGCAAAAATAGTCCCAGGTGGTTACAATAAGTGGTGCGTGACAGTGCCCCCCCCCAAAGGACACGAGAACGGGGAGTGGGCCGGGGAGACGAGAACGGCGAGTGGGCCAGGAAGACGAGAACGGCGAGCGGGCTGGGGAGTCGAGAACGCCGAGCGGGCCCAAAAACCCAAACCGAACGATAAAACGAAAACCGCTCTTAACGAGCGAGCGCGAAGTCAGCCTCGGACGGGCGACGAGCGCGGAGTCAGCCTCGGACGGGCGACGAGCGCGAAGTCAGCCTCGGATGGGCGACGAGCGAGAACACGGACATGGACAGATGAAAACTGGGAAAACAGGGACGGCCTCCAATAGCCGGGGAACCAGGGACGTGGGAAAAGCCGAATTGGCTAGGGCGCGGCGAGGAGCCGACTTGGCTAGGGCGCGGCGAAAAAGCCGGATAGCTAGAGGTGCGGCAAAAAAGCCAGATAGCTAGAGGCGTGGCAAAAAGCCGGATAACTAAGGCGTGGCGCGGGCCGAATGAACGAGACGTGGCAAAAGCCGAATGAACCAGGCGTGGCGTGAGCCGAATAAGCTAGACGTGGCAAGAGCCTAATAAACTAGGCATGGCGAAAGTCGAATAAACTAGACATGGCGAAAGTCGAATAAACTAGGCAAGGCGAAAGACAAATAAATTAAAAAACGGCAACTCAAAAGGGGAAAACGAAACCATAAACGTAACAGAAAACTCAACTAGAGGGCGAGGGGAAGGAAAAAACAAACCGGAAAGATGGCGGCCATCCGCGGCTGGGCGACGTGGGCTAGGGTGGACTGCACCCGCTGTCTCCTTCGTGGGCGAAGCTTTTTGTCATGACAGGCTGGCGATGAAGCAGCGGAGACACACACATGATGCAGGGCAGGCAGGGGTTTATTATACACAGCACCAATATTAATCCAAATGGGGCGCCCGAACACAAAACATGACGAAAACAGAAAACACGTTAAGCATAATCAAAACAAGCTTCTACAAGACTCCTTTCGCGGCCGTATTTAGACTCGCGCTGAGCGTCGTACGGGCGCGAAAGTAGTCCCAGGTGGTTGCAATGAGTGGCGCGCGGCTGCGTTACGTGACGCGGCCTGTGGGCGTGACAGTGTCCCCTTGTCTCTTACTAGAAATGTGAAAAAAACAACTAATGTGAATATGTGTAATTTTAAATGAAATATACTATATTATATATATTATATTATACTAAATTTCCCCTAATTTTTGTGAGTAGGGTATATAGAGACATACATAGAAACAAACATGCACACATACACTATCCTTACAAATTAGATAGCTACATGAGTTTGCATGCTGTATCTACTGTATGCAGTGTGTTCTTTACCCCATGTCAGGTCGACTAGTTATGCAATTAACACATGCACATCAAACATTTCTAAACATATAACTGCTCTTTGTATGACATACACTAATGAAGCGTCCCACAGAGATCTTCTGCTCTCCTTGGGTGATGGTGTAAAACAGGAGATCCTCCAGGCCAGACTCTGCAACTTTACTAACACAACCAGAAACCAGACCATAACAAATTATTTTAGTTCAGTTCACAACACTGGATAAACTCTCTATAACAATATGGATCAAATACCTTCTCTGAAGACTGGATGTCAAAAGATAAACTACATTTATATTTTTGGTACATGTGACGTTATTGTGACAGGTTATAATCGCCAAATTGTCCTGTGATCACTTGTCCTTCCAAATATATATTTATATTTACAGTATTTAGCAGACACCCTTATCCAGAGCGACTTACAATTAATACAGTCTTACAATCCAAGCAATTGTGAGTTAAGGGTCCTCAGGGACAAAAACCATGACCATTCTGTGGTATGGCTCTGTTTTGTTTATTTACCTGGAGTGTTTTATTTTGGACACTACATAATGTGCTACTTCCTTTGCACCAATAAACCAGACATCTGCTAATTCCTGATGCAAAATTAATTATAATATTAATAAAGAATACACATTAAAGTTTTTTCAGCTATGTTGGTTAACGTGTATATATATATAACCATCCATCCATCCATGCCTCCATTATCTTCTGCTTAATCCACACGGGGTTGTGGGCCAGCTGGTGCCTACCCGGCAACTCTGGGTGCAAGGGCAGGAACAACCATAGATGGGGAGCCAGGAAATTGAAGGTGTGATTTTAAAATACAACCCCAGTTCCAGTGAAGTTAGGACGTTGTGTAAAACACAAATAAAAAGAGAATATGATGATTTGATCTTTTACTGCCTATATTCAGTTGAATACACTACAAAGACAAGATTTTTAATGTTCAAACTGGTAAACTTCATTGTTTTTGTGCATATTCACTCATTTTAAATTTGATGCCTGCAACACATTCCAAAGAAGTTGGGACGGGGCATTTCCTTTTAACAACACTTAATAAGCGTTTGGGAACTGAGGACACTTTTCTTGAAGCTTTGTAGGTGGATTTATTTCCCATTCTTGCTTGATGTACAACTTCAGTTGCTCAACAGTCCAGTTGTTGTATTTTGCACTTCATAATGCTCCATATATTTTCAATGGGAGACAGGACTGGACTCAAAACAGGCCAGTCTAGTACCCACACTCTTTTACTACAAAGCCACGCTGTTGTAACACGTGCAGAATGTGGCTTGGCATTGTCTTGATAGATAAGCAAGGACATCACTGAAAAAGACAATGCTTGCATAGCAGCATATGTTGCTCCAAAATGTATATACCTTTCAGCATTAATGATGTGATGTAATGATGACAGATGTGCAAGTTACCCATGCCATGGTTACTAACACACCCCCATACCATAAGAGATACTGGTTTTTGAACTTTGTGTTTATAACGATCTGGACAGTCCTTTTTCTCTTTGGCCCAGAGGACACGATGTCCATGATTTGCAAAAACAATTTGAATTATGGACACGTCAAACCGCAGGCCACTTTTCCACTTTGCGTCAGTCCAATCCATATGAGCTTGGGCCCAGAAAAGCTGGCGGTGTTTCTGGGTGCTGTTGTTATATGGCTTTTGCTTTGCATGGTAGACTTTTAACTTACGCTTGTAGATGGAGCGATGAACTGTGTAAACTTACAATGGTTTTCTGAAGTGATCCTGAGTCCATTTGGTAATATCTGTCACAGAATATTGATGGTTTTAATGCAATGTCACCTGAGGAATTTAAGGTCATGGGAATTCAATGTTGGTTGAAGCCTGGCCGCTTACTTGCAGAGATTTCTCCAGATTCTCTGAATCTTTTGATGACATTATAGACTGTAGATGATGAAATCAATAAATTCCTTGCAATTGCATGATTGAAAATGTTGTCCTTAAACTGTTGGACTTTTTGCTCATGCAGTTGTTCACAAAGTATTGAACCTTGCCCCATCCTTGCTTGCGTAACGGCTGAGCCTTTTCGGGATGCTCCCTTTATACCCATTCATGACACTCATGTGTGGAATGACTCCAATCAGGTGTTTTTTTTTGCATTCCTCAACTTTCCCAGTCTTTTGTTGCCCTTGTCCCAACTCTTTTGGAATGTGTTGCAGGCATTAAATTCCAAATAAGTAAATAGTTGCACAAAAAAAACAATAAAGTTGATCCGTTTAAACATTAAACATCTTGTATTTGTAATATATTCAATTGAATGTGGATTGAAAAGGATTTGCAAATCATCGTATTGTTTTTATTTATGTTTTACACAACGTCTCAACTTCATTGGAACTGGGGTCGTACATCTACGCAAGCTTGGCTACTGGGTAAAAGGGCCAGGTTTATGTACAGTACACGTAAATTGGCCATACTGAACAAGTTCTGAAAATAAAAGTTTTAGCTTTATTAATTAATTCATTCATTTGATTTTTTAATGGTGGTCTCCCAGCTAAAAATAAAATAACTGATCAGCATGCTGGTCAACCACCGTTGCCAACAAAGAGCTAAGCTAGTGTAGTCTTGCTGGTCGACCTGCATTCATAACACAGCATATGACAGACTACTCTGTTTTTAGCAATGTTTCTCTTTATTTACTTCTGATTAAAGAAAACTATGTGTAACGTCACAAAACTTGTACAACATTCAAATATACACAATAATATTCGTATTAGCTATACTCGGTATCACTGTATATTTGAGACGGTATACCACCATCATAAAGGGCATGTTGAAAACCTGACCACCCTTAACAGTTCGAACTACTAATCAAAACATATTGCT
The DNA here is from genome assembly GCA_034780255.1 of Parotocinclus maculicauda. Classification (NCBI taxonomy): domain Eukaryota; kingdom Metazoa; phylum Chordata; class Actinopteri; order Siluriformes; family Loricariidae; genus Parotocinclus; species Parotocinclus maculicauda. The sequence continues at coordinate 1,579 of JAUZSU010167787.1, read as the reverse complement.
CACAAAAGTTAATTGAACATCCACCTACTTTTGTGAGCAGTCTAGTATATTACGCAATATGGAAGGTCTTCCGTTACCTGTCCACGCCTTTCTCTGTATCCATGATTACGTGCTGATGACGCGGGTGTTGATGAAGCGATGCGCTCGTACATAGCAGCCGAGCAAATCTTTTTGACAGAAAGTAATCATTTCTGCTTCTAACTTTTACCGATTTCCCGACCTCTCTAATAAGTAACACACACGCCAGACTTCGCATATACTTTAGGGAGTGCATAATTAGTCAAAAATCAACTTATCCCAATGATGTAATATAGACTAATATATCTTCTTGAATTATACTTTCCCTGAGTAGGAGACTCCTCGTGTTTTTCTTGCGCTTTCCGAGCACGCTGCTGGTTATGTTGTCAGATGGAAACCAAAGCCGGTGAGATGTTTCTGGCACATGTGGCTTCGTCCTCAAGTGGTGCTAGAACTACAGGGGAGGAGGTGGCGGTGCCAGTGGATGGACCAATGGTGAACAGCGTGGAGACCTGATACAGTCCCAAACATAGCACTGTTGATAACATACTCTCCCCTATCAAGATACCAGTGAGAGGGAGAGTAGAGGTGAAACATTACACTTAAACTATGTAAGGCAGCTTCATAAATGAAAAAAAGAGGTGATAATTCATTCTAAATTTATATGAGAATAATATACAAGAGGGTAATTTGTTAGGGTTATATTAATACTATATTCAATCAAATAAACATGACTAATCAGTTCTGGCATATTTAAATAAGCATTGATAAGAGTGAGCTATTAATTGGTGTGTATTATATTTCTGCTATACACAGATCAGCCATGACTATAAAATCACCTTCATGTTTCTTTGCCACATACATACAGGTGAACCTTCACAAAAAAAAAAAACTTTTTAGAGAAGTGGCTTTCTACTTGTACCTTTCCATGCACACTGTTGTTGTTCACTTGTTTTGAAGGTGTAACATTAGCATTATTCAATGTGAGAAAGGTCTTAAGGATAGCTTAATTAAGCTCCTGTAGGATTCCTGGTTGGGCACAATAGTGTGTTCACTCACACTGGAATGTTATCTACAAACACCTAAATCTTATTTCACTTTATTAAATTATTTGCTCAGTCCTGAAGATCACATCATTTTGCCACTCACAGTTATGCAGTATTGTATAATTTTCCTTAATAAATAAATCTTTATGAAAAAATTTTCAAAAAAACTTTTTATCCACTTTTATAACTTGTCCACTTTTCAGATTCTTAAGCACAGATTTTTAAGCATCTCTGTATGTAAACATGATATATTATTATTAAATATAAATGTAAATATTATTCATTATCCTCCAAAATGCACCAATGAGCACCACAGTACATCATTCCTACCTGTGGCCAGTAAACTGTATAATCAAACTGTGTTACTCCCCACACAATGATCAATAACACAATTTAAATGTGAAATATTATGTCATATTTTATACAACAGTTAGTTCTGACCTCGCAATCTGATTGGTTGAGAAGTGTTCTAGCCGTGCTGATATACGTGATAACAGCACGGTTGTCTCACACTA
>JAUZSU010167776.1:0-13371 GCA_034780255.1 Parotocinclus maculicauda | reverse complement strand
GATCTGGGCATAATTAAGTCAGTGGATATTAAGCCGTCCTACCGATGGCTCTGTAATGGCGACCGGCGAGGACGGCTAAACGCACCGGGGGAGGTAGGAACCCTAACAGTAGAACAAGATTTTGAATCGTCTAAGTGAAAATTGCTTACTTCATCGTCACACAGTGTTCCTATTGGCACCGCAAACAAAAAAGCCCTGGAACTTCTCAGAAGGCCAGTGGAGGGTAGTTCCTCCCAAATTAGTCACTAGAACTGTTTAGTGTGAAAATGATTTAGGGCTTGAGATGAGCACTGTAGAGGAACGAACCACAAAAAAAAAACAAGATCAACAGATCATATCCCGTCTGGTTTAAATCAAATTAATGGTGTTTTTGGGTTCTTCATCTACAATGGACACACAAGAGTGAGAATTGGACTTTGAAGCAATGTCCAGTGAGTCCCGGTTAGATACAAGTGGGGAATTGATGCCACCAGGATGCACTGTTGGAATGAGACGAAGCGGTGGAGGGAGTGTGGTGTGACGCTCTGGGTAATGTTCTGTCGGGAAAGCTTGGGTCTGGACATTGATGTGGACGTCAGTTTAACATGGGACATATTTCAGAACATCGTTGGTGGATCTGCGTCTGTACATGTTAAAAACGCGATGGAAAACAGGAAGATGCACATCTGTGATCAAAAACAACTCATCACTCAAATCTGTCCTTCCAATCCACGAACATCCAATCATGATGTCTGGCCTCTTTTACTCACAGTCTGTGATTAGGGACGAGGAAACACTGGGATCTGCACAACAACGAAGGTGGTTAGCTTATACTGTATTTAGTGTAACGATGTGTTGTCTTGATTATTATGTTAATACCTTCATAGATCTTACACTGTGTGTGTGTGTGTGTGTGTGTGTGTGTGTGCAGGATTAGTGTTTCTGCTGCTGATTGGTTAGTGTGAGATTTATGACAGGATAGATCGAGTTTTAATCCTTTATTTGAAGAGAAGAGAGAACACACTGTCTGTGTAAATGACCTGGTGTGAGAGGACAAGACCTAATTATTCATCTCTGACTTATTATGTTCTTTGTAGGGATGGAGCCAAAATTAGGTAATCATCAAACAACGTTTTATGTGTTAGGAGAGACCGCCGTGGCATCTGTGAGCGAAAAATGAATTGCAGGAAGGTGCAGTCAGGTAAATTACAAGCATTAAGCTGGTAAAACAAATAAAGTTACATTTCTTTCTATGGGTAAACAAACGTTTTCACTCAGGAATTTGGAAAGCAATAAAAAACAAGGGCCCGGTTTCAAATAAAATAGAGAAATCGATAGTTATTATACTTTTTAAATTCAAATAGGCTTTTAAAACCAATCCCAAATCAAGCAAGCTTATGGGGGCAGTGGCAAGGAAAAACTTTCAAATGTTATGAAAAAGGAACCTTGGGAGGACCAAACCTCCTTGGTCAGCATAGTTAATTATGTAAGTTTATAGTAATAAAAGCTAAATAGATCTTAACAGAGAGAACATGTTTAAAAATATCATAATTTAAATAAAATAGCAATTAGATGAACAATTTAGAGACGATTAACTAAAGAAGTAAATATAAATGATACAGCGTATAAACCAATAATTAGGAGAAATATTAAAGAAAATAATTTAAAATGTGCATTATTAAGTATGATCCAAAGAGTTACTTTGAGATCTTTTGTCCTTGGTGGAAAAGTTCCGGGGGGATGGCATCCCCAGTCGACCGGAGAAGGGTCGACTAAAATAACTTTTTAACTTTTAGCTAGAACACTTTACTTTGAGGGCTACAAACATCATAAACATGATGATTGAACTGATGAATAAAAAGTACAGTGAAGCCAAAAGTTTCACAACACTATTAAAAATGCTTCTATGTTTTTCATCAAAGCTCATATAACCATCAGGGGCACTTGAAGACAAAGAAAGACCAGAACACTTGGGATGGTGGACGGATTTTCCACCATGCACTTTCCCCTCAAAAAGCCAAGAACCTCGGCTCTCGCCATTAAAATATTACAAATGTTTTTCAAGCAATTAAATTCTACCCTGATAAGCCGGCAAGTTTTCAGACCGGTCTTTCGGTGTCACTTTCCCTTGCTCTCTCAATAGGGCTGCTCAGTAACACACATTCGATCAGGTAAAATACAGATAGGAGAGACAACAAGGTAAGACTGTACATCCATCGCATAGGTGCACAGTACAGACATACATTTATGATATGCACAATATTTCTTTGAAACACAGTCACAGTCAGTGCTAGAATATAACCTTACACTGATTAAGGACTGGAAGATCTTTCTTTTTTGGCCCCTCCCCTCTGCTTTGGTTATTTCTGAGTGTAATCTGAGTTAATCTGAGTGCAGTTGTCTGTTGTTTAAACTCCTTAAGCAGATCTGCTCCCCTCACCCCACTAAAGTCCTAATATTTATTACTCTATAATCCTTATGGGCTCATTTGTTTTTTTCTGATGTTTAGGCATTATTTCTCACACCATATATACGATAAAGCAACCCATGTTTGGTTTTAATGTTTAAACATGAGTTACATTCATTCAGCCACTTAAAACATTACTGTGCAAAAAAGTCTTATGTTAATCATGTCCAGAAGTGACATCAAACTTGTGTTCCGTTACCAGTTCTAAATAATCCCTGCGTGCATATTATTACGTTCTTTCTTAAATATTTTACATTATTTCTTGTTTTTTTATTATATTATATTATTTTATATTTTTTATTTATATTTGTATTTTATATTGTTTTTAATATGCATTTATTTCATATTAATATTACTACTATTATTAATTATTATGTTTTTAAATATTTTTTGTGAATATTTATTTAGCCCCTGTTTATTTAAACCATGACTATGAACTTATTAATCAGGTAAGAGAGTTTCATTCCTCAGGTTTGGGTCCCCTTTCAGGTCTTGCCCCTCACAAGGTTTATTCTTTACAATCTTTAGGGAGTTTTTCCTTGCCACTATCACCCTAGGCTTGCTCAATATGGGATTGGCCTTGGATATTGGACAATTAAAATATTGTAAAGCTACATTGAGGCAATAATGCCTTATAAACAAGGGGTATAAAAATAAATCTGATCCCAGACAAGGCTCCCCTCCCTCAGACACAGGTGGTCGTGCCTGTATGTGTGGTGCCTGACCTGGCCATAAGGTACTGCCTTGGTTCAGTAATAGACAGCTGCACCAAATGAGTGCTCCTTAATCGTTGTAAATGCATTAACGAGTGTGTGTCTAGTTCTAATTTAAAACTGTAGGTGCCCTTTATTAAGAGCGAGCTTAACAGCCTTGATCAACACCACCCTGCTCATGGTTCTAGCTGCACCTTCCTTTCATTCACAGCCATATAATTGACCTTCATTCATCAGACATGGGCTTTCGTTCAAACCGACGTAGTGTCAAGTGGCAGTACTGGGATTTGAACCTATAAGCACACTGGCTTATCCGCTGAGATTACAAAATTAAAAATATAAAAAGTAAGCAAATCTGCCTGTTCATTTTCTCCTCATTGCTGAAGTCACCACCCCAGACGTCCCGTATATACCGGGTTCTGAGCGAGAACAGCTGCACTTTGACTCTCAGGCCTTTTAATCTCGGCTCTTTGAGTAATCTGTCATCAGTCAGGCACACTCGAGGAACTTGACGCTGACTCACTTTAGCCTCCTCAAGAGCTCAGTGAATAAGAGACGTGTAATAAATAACACCTCGATCAGAGGCAGACAGACAGTTTAATCCTATGCTACACATTCCTGTCCTCTTAGTCGAACCGGGAGACACGTTATGAATAATTACATGCAGGTGAGACGATTAAGTAAGTGAAAAAATAAACACATCTCAGTTTCAGATTGTGAACAAGCAGTGCAGAGGATGAGGACGGTGTGGAAGAAAAAAAATAGGAATGAACAGACTTACCTGTGATCTGCTGCCGTCTCTCACCCACAGAGACGGAGGCATCAGGAGAGACGGACTGAAGGATGAGCAGAGAGAGACGGATACAGAAAGAGGGAGAGAGAGGAGGGAGTCGTTTCTTTGCGTCATCTGTGAAAATTCAGAGATTAATAAAAACAGCCTGATTCTCACCGCATCACTCAGTAAATCTGACGCGCTCTTATTCTGTTGCTCTCTCAGGGCCTCACACTCAAATCTTAATCCAGACTTTCACCATCAGCACAGGCATTTAGAGAAGAACCTGCAACAAAAGGTCCAACATTGTCGAAATTATTAATGCTTGTCTGAATGAATGTCCAAAAAAGGAACAACAGCCAAGTATTTCTACAGAATCTTTACAATCCTTAAATCTTTGTTATAAAAATAATCACAAATCAAGTAAGCCTAGGGGGCAGTGGCAAGGAAAAACTTCAAATGTAATGGAAAACTTTGAACCTTAGGAGGACCAAACCTCCTTGGTCAGCCCAGTTAATTAGGTTACATAATTAAATAAGTTCATAGTAATAAAGGCTTAATAGATTTTAACAGAGAGAAAATGTTTAAAAATATAATAATTTAAACAAAATAGCAATTAGATGAACAACTTAGAGACAATAAACTAAAGAAGCGAATATAAATGATACAGCATATAAGCCAATAATGAAGATAAATATTAAAGAAAATAATTAAAAATGTGCATTATTAAGTATGATTCACAGAGTTCCTTTGGGATTGCAGAAAAGTTTCGGGGGCATGGCATTCCCAGTCGACCTGAGAAGGGTCGACAAAAAGAACTTTTTAACTTTAAGCTAAAACACTTTACTTTGAGGGCAACAAACATCATGAACATGATAATTGAACTGATGAATAAAAAGTACAGTGGGAGCAAAAAGTTTCAGAACACTATTAAAAATGCTTCTATTAAAAAAAATCAAAGCGCAAATAAACATCGAGCATTTACAGGGGCACTTGAAAACAGAGAAAAGCCAGAATTAATATCACCAGATGCTTTGTGGAATATTGTAAAATCAGGCCGGGATTATAGATTTATACTGATTTATACTAAGTGATCAAGTGTCAGCAATTTTAATTAAACTTTTGATACCCTATTGTTTCTATCTTGAGGCTGTCCAAAAAGCAAAAGAGTTATACAATGAAAAAATAAGAAAATAAGACGAGAGAATATAAAAAATTTTTTGTAAATTTTTGATATGTAATTTTAGCAGTAATATGTTACAAATTGCTAATTAAACACCACACACATTAATTTGTTGTAGAAATGAAGCTGCTTTTCTTGCTTTATAGTTAATGTTTACATTGAGGCTACAATTTTATTTAACAAACATGTTCAATAGAAGATTAAAAAAAACTGCAATTGATTTCTGCATAAACAACATAAAAGCATGAATTCATCCAGTCTTTGAGCAATTCAATTTAATTTTATTTGTATAGTGCTTTTTACAATTGACATGGTCACAAAGCAGCTTTTCATTGATACGTGAACAATTGTCACAATTTGGATTCTATTGTCCCTAATAAGCAAGCCAAATGGCGACAGTGGCAAGAAAAACTCCCTGAGATTAAGAGGAAGAAACCTTGAGAGGAACCAGACAGAAGGGAAACCCATCCTCTTTTGGGTAATAAACATAATTAACATTACAATCTTGATTCTTGATAATACATAAAAACTTTTTAAATAAAACATATAATATGTGTACGTATAGATGGGAGAGGGAGCATCTTCGGCATGGCTGGTCGTTCCGTCTGATATCATCTCCCACAGCAGGGTCACCATTGAAACGAGTACCTCGGCAAAAATACTCACAGCCTACTTGAGTATTGTTGCTGACCGTGTGCACCCCTTTATAAACACAGTGCAGCATTTTCTGATTTCTATTTCCAGCAGGATAACGCTCAATAAAACAAATCTCAAATTATCTGAAACTGAACCTGATCATGAATATCACTGAACTCAAACAGATCTACAGTCACCAGATCTCAATCTGATAAAGAGTACAGCTTTGGGATGTAACAGAATGGGAAATTCTCATCATGGATGTGCAGCCGACAAATCTGCAGCAATGCTATCATGGAGATACAGACCACAAGGTGAAGGTTTCCAGCATCTTGTTGAATCGATGGTAGAAAGAATTCTGGCATTTCTGAAGGCAAAATCCAACTTGGTGCTAGCAAGGTGTACCTAATAAAGTGGCCAGTGAGTGTAGCACTTTAAGAACTGATGTGTGCTGTAACTTTATAGCTGTTTATTTCATTGGAACGTTTGTTTAACCATAGAAAAGGCCAGTATTCATGACTGAACATGATTAAGCGGGTACACTCAAATCTCAGTCAATTCTAGAATCTAAATTGCACCATTTGTTTGTATCATGAGCCTCTGTCCACTCGAGTGTGTTTCTGTTTTTCCCTCTCTTTGTGTGGACAGTCACTGCAGCCTTTCCTCTAGTTTCCTCTATTTGGAATGTCAAGCATCCTGGAACAGTTTACTCATGGCATGAACTGGGTTTCCATCCTTTGCGAGCCAAAGCCAGCACTTTTTCTGAATGAATTCCAACTTTGAATGCATTCGCTGACCATCGTTTATTGTTTATATTATTGTTGTCTCTAACTTCACCTTTAGAGTAACTGCTAATTTTAGAGGTTCACATACTTATGCCACTCACAGATATAAAATCCACAATAAATAAATAAGCAAGGATTCTTGCTGCCTTCGTTTAATTGTGTTCTCTTTATCTAGTTTTAGGACTAGGTGTAAAAATCTGGTTACGTTTTAGGTTCTAAATATATTCATGCAGAAATGTATAATATACAGGTATATTTATATATTGTATGTAATGTGTTAAAAATAATAGTTGTTGGAATTGGAACATACTGAACGTCATTAAATATAAAATTATTATTATTATTTTTTCAATTTATGTTTTTTCCAACAAACACTAACCTAACCTTAAAGTACTGACAGCTGTAGTTGATTCATACCATATCATAGTGGTGGAATTTGGGCACCTCCACCTGCGCCAAGCAAAGGTCAGGATGGGCTCCACACACACACACACACACACACACACACACACACACACACACACACACACATTAAACATGACTTACAGGTGAGTAAAATGCCTCCTGCTTGTCTGCTTGAACATTGTTTATCCCATTTGTGACAATTCTCCTGTTTAAAGAACCCAGAGCAGCCACTTAGGATGTTTTTTGCCTCTTAACATATACTTTGATGTTTTGTCCCAAAAATTGACCATATATAAAAAGTCTTCTGTTTAAATCACCAACCCTGAGTTACGTTGTTCTTATGTACTGTATTTCCTCTGCATCTGTGTTATGCTATTTTTAGTTTAGTTTTTAGTTTAAATTCGAATATGTGTTGAAACGTTCCTAGAACGTCCAAAGACCCAAGATTCAATGAAGAAACTGATTTGGCAAGAATCCCACTTAGCCTTTCATTCCCTTCCATCTTAGTCTAACTGGTGCATTTTCTAACTTGATCCACTGGAGGGCGACGATATTCTGAAGTGTGTGGAGTGGAAAGTGGCCCCTCAGGAGGGCCAATGTCACCTGTGGAGAGAAGTGAGAAGATAATGAAACCAAAGAAATGCAAAATCACAGAGAAACATTGTCCACTGAATTCAGCCTGTATGATGTTTTACATTGACAAATTCAGCAGCTCCTCTTAATCATAGGTGAAAATTTGCTACTGGAAACACCAGTTCCTGACATCCTGAGATCAAAGTCGGAAGTTTGGCTGGTCCAACCTCCTCCTTATGGTGACTCTCATGGCACAATTAAAGCAAAGAAAGAAGAATCACTGGTCTGACAAGTAACCAGAGTACACAGCAAGTTCTAAACTTTTAACATGCAGTCAGATACAACACACACTCAACAGAAATAGTCTAGTCTGGCTTATATCACACCCCTGGTGATGTGAGGTCTAAGTGTAATTTTCAGTCATGCCACTGCAGGCTTTTGTACTTGCTTCCAGAGCCATTGCCTGGAGAGGGCTCACACTGTCTTGTCCACCGTCCGGTAGCATAAAACATCTTAGTTTTCCCTTATATACTGCTCACAAAAATGAGGAAATATTTCAAAATGAAATATCCAATAATGGCATATCCCCTCATTTTCATGAGCAGTGTATATAAACTTAAGGAAGAATTATTTAACCATAAAATCCCTCAGACATTTCATTTAAGTATGCAAAAACTGTCAGGGATTTGGTGCAGTGACTGAGGTTTTGTTGCCCTAAATTACCACCATTTCAATGACAACAAAAATAACGGAGAAAACAACTCTAACATTAAAAACACAATAATGACAACAGCAACAACACCAAACCTCCAAAAACTGTCTTTCGAGAGTTAAGATGAGGTTTTGCCTTTCTTAAATAATAATTCGATGGGAATTTAACATTACGGAGCTTAATGCAACACTTTTTTAGGGATTACTTAAGAGACATTTGATACTTACATTTCAGGGATTTTGTCAATTTCCCTTAAGGTGACACTTAGGGCATGTTAGGGCGCTCACCAGGGGCCTTCTGAGGTTCAAGTCCTTAACCAAGGTCCTTAACCCACAGTGCTTGGGTTGTAAAATGGTATCATCTGTAAATTGCTTTAGATTAGAATGTCTGCTCATTGACTAAAATTAGAAAAGCCAAACCAGGGCTTCCTTGGGTGTATGACACAATGTGCTATTTCTTTTGCTGTTTCATCTGACATGTGGGTAAGCTTTACAGTTTCATTCATTTCAACAGTTTATTGCTGAGTATTAAAATCTAGTTGATAACAAGCCCTACTGACACTTAATAGTAATGGCTATTAAGAAGTTTATGAGCACACTCAGCTCATAACAGATTAATAGTCTATAATGTAATAAAAAGCAAAGTACCACATAAAGCCGAGGCTGATTACACGTTGATGTTTCTAATCATATGACGTAATCCAGATTGTATCTAGTCTGTTATCACACCACTAAGACTCATCGAACAGGAATTTAGCTAGCAGAAACTGGATCTGTGTTCCCATGTTCATTAGGATTCATAATCGACTTTCCCGGGGCAGATGTCTGGCGTTTTGGTCTTTGTTGCAATCTGAGAAAATGATACCAGTTTCCATGTGGGTAACGCGGTAATGTGTGAATGATCGAGGATTGAGTTTAACACTTAAAGGGAGACATGAGCTGTGTTTTAAATTACACACCATGGACTAAAACCAAAGATAAACACGTGTTGTGCATACGCAGTCATTAGTTTGAAAAAAATCATGCAGGATTTTTATTTTCTTACTCATTTTGAACAAGCAAATGTAAATCTGAGCTGTTATTCTTACTGATTAATGATTCCCTCACAAATAATTATTTATAGCTTCTAGATTATGGCCCTAACCAATCATGCATTGGATTGGCAATCCATCCAAGAAGTTCTCTGCAAAGAGCAGCCAGAACCCATATGATATGGACCAGGAAAAGTTCAAAGATAAGATTTTGGAAGAACAGTCAAGTTCTGATCCAGTCTTAGATCCACTGCATGTTTCTTCCTAATCGCACCTAAAGTCTATCCCAAACCCACCCAAAATCCATCCCAAGCCCATGATGATGTCCTTCCTAAGGTGCTGAAGGTAATAGATCTCACTATCAGCACCGGTATTCATAGGGCAAACAGTAGCTCCCAGCAAGGCACACCAAGGAAAAACCTCTGCTTGGTTGCTATCATCAGCTCATGTCTGGTAAGGCTATATCTGCTCTTAACATCTGACCGATCTAAGCAAATATTTCTGTTGAAACTCACTACAGCCTGGGAAGACTGGACGGAGGAAGCCTATGAGTGTAAGTAGGTAAGATATCTCAAAATGGTTGAGGAACAGAGAAGACATAAGTGGAAGGCCTGCAGCGAGCTTATTGAGGTAAGATGTAGGGTATTTGCAGAGCAGTATGTACGCTGGTTCCTCACTCTCCTCATCATTTAAGCTGCAGAAAATATGCCTGGTGTAGTGAACCACTCGGATCCAAGACCCCTGACTGGGATCTAAGGCCTTATGACCCTGAGTTCATCACTGATGACCATCTGGTGTTTCAAGAAACAAGCACAAAAGAATGACATTTTGTGCATAACAGTTTGTTATCACTGCTGCTGTCTTGCGGGGGCATCCCTGCTCTGTTTGTGCTATCACAGACCCAGCCCCCCGTGACTAAACCCAAGCAGATGAAAGGACCCTGATAGCCAGGTTTGGAAGCTGGTTTAAAACCTGGTGGTAAAAGAACTCAGACACGCAATCCAAAATGAGACACTTTAGCAAAATTGTAACTAAGCCAAGGAATAATTGCACTACGAAACTACCTGTTCTGGTTCATAACCCTAGTTCCCTGTCCACTGATGCCCGTCTTGAGTTGATGGTCAGTGCTGCCTTGTCTATGTCCATGGTTCCCAACCTCCCCCCTCAGGGAGGCACCGAATATTACAGGGGCTGTATGGGGCTTTGTCTGCTCTGAGGTGCTCTGAGTTTGTGAACATTTAAAAGCACATGTTAAATAAAATTCAAAGAAAAAGGCAGAGATTATATTTTTAGTTGCATGTTTAGAAAAGTTAAAAAGCTTTAAAAGGAGCCCAACATAAATAAATATAAATTTCTAAGTGATGTTAATTTTGCCAATAAATTTTTATAATGAGTCATTTTCTTTCGCTCTGTGTGTGGAGGTTGTTGGGTTGTGCACAGCTATTCTTACATTCTTGTAACGGGGCTCCAAGGAATAAAACTGTTAGAACCATTCAGGGGCTTAGAATTTCCAAGTTTGGCTGCAGGGTCTGTGTCACTGACAACACTAATTCAAATTCTGAACGTTTACTATACTGTTTTGCAGCGAGAATTTTGCCACATTTCAAGAAGGTTATAAAGTTGATCTCTTACAGAAATGATTTCTTTTATTATTATAGAACAAGCCTGAGTAACAAATATGAAATGGTAATTGCTAAACATGTTTGAACATATCTTTGGGCCATTTCATGCTCTGAGAGTAGCCAGACACTCATGTCAAGTCACATTGTATTATCGTCCCATCCATCTCCCTGTCTACAGTGGAACAAATTCCCATATCGTATATCATATACATTCATGACTGAACTGTAACTTTCAAGCCAGGACAGGGGTTTTTACATAAAGCCAGAGAGCAAGGGGAAAAGCTAAAGGTTCAGAAGAACACACTAAATAAACATGAAAGGCCAGGTATCTGCCTGTGTGACATGTTTTGTATTCAGAGTACTCAAAGAGTATGGCCAGTCACGTGTGAATCTGGTGTTAATTCAATCAAACAGTACCACTGGTCTGGTTTATTGGTGTTAATGCCATTACCAGTACATTCCAGTGAATAATCAATATTACAAAGCAATACTGGAACAGATTGTGTTTATTTCAAAATGAATATAAAGTGATTAAAGTGATTTGATTAAATAAGATCATCAAAAAAGCAAATGAAAAGTCAGAGAAAGTTGTTTGATTATGCAAATGAGATGCAAACTCTAATATGATAATAAGTAGTAAGAGATATATTCATGGCGGTGAATTCAACAGAAGCATGTCAAACAGGATGAGAGTGCCCCCACATTGTGTTCAGTAGGCTGTATGGTCACCTAAGAGTGCCAAAACACAGTGAAAGTGATGGTGCATGGACAGGATCAGAATATCCAGCAGTTCTTCTGGGATCCTCTTTGTATTTATTTTGAAATATCCTGCAATTTCATTGTTATATGATTTCTTGCTCTCCAAGAATTTTGCAAGGTACCGTGCAAATGTCTTGGGCCACCATTAAATTGGCTGTTTTAGCAGTAGTATAATGACCATATCTAATTATTTATCATTCTCTTTATTAAGATAGAAAAGAAACATACAACCCACCCCTGCCAGGCTGCTACTGTTGGATCCTTAAGCCACATTTGCTTGGACTGTAAGACTGTATAAATTGGGCGTCTGCTAAATCCCCATTTAATTGTCGGAACAAAATGGTGTCTGCAGGTAAAAGTCAGTATTTAGTGCGACCTCTTGGCTGCTACCTATCCAAAAAGTCCATTCTTGTTCAACCTTCTTCTACTGTAGAAAGGACAACTTGGCTTTCCAGGAATTTATTGGGGATCAATCAATGTTGGGGCTCGGAGCAAGAGCTACCTCAGTACTCACCTAGACACTGAACTGCCATGTTGTTTAGGGTATAAGCTGAGCTGCTTCCTTTGAATTTCGAAATAGCCCCCCATGATCAGTGTATTCTCTTCTTAGAAAACGACTTCTGGAACATCTTAGACAGCTTCCTGTTGAGGCCACAGCTGTAGGACTATAGTCTGGTACACGGAATCATTGGCTCGCCTTCAGGAGATTCTGTTTTCAAATTTGTCCAGTCCAAATAACAGTAATCACAAGTTTCCAACTTGTAACAAACATTCCCGTCTTTGTCAAACTCATAATTACCGGCCGAAACAAAAAAATAGATAGATGGGATGTCATGTGACAGAGATTGCAGCGGCAGCTCTCAGTTGATTGGCAGTTAGGTGACGGAAACAGTATACTGTGCTGTAGCTTTTAAGCTTCTGTAATTTCGCCTTCAACAGAAAAAACTATGTTTTATGGTTTAGCTAACTGTGAGCAATCATAGCTGTCAGCTTATATGTTTTCTTCGTGTCTGCCTCCGACTAAAGGAATAGTGGGAACTAAGATAACTAAGTCTATTCAGTAATTAAACTAAATATTCAGTGCAATTAAATCATGAGGTGAATGCAGTGCAAACTCTCTTAAAACGTGCTCATTGTTGCCTCCTAAATGACACCAGTCTTTGTCTCACCAGTTAACTCTTCACCAGACTCTTCTAAGCAGCGATGTCTAGAATGGGACACAACGTTAGCAACCCACATCAGAAATATTTGTGAGATACGTACATTAAAAAAAACCAAACAACACACCCAGATAAAAATGTTGGATTGCTGCTAAACTCTGCATGCAGTTCTGTCTTGGATAGATATGTAACTGACGTTCTCCGATTAGACACTGGGCCTTCCCACAAGAGGGCGTAAAAGTGCTTCCTCTATGGTGCTGCCCTATAAAAAGGCTCTCATAGGCTAGTTTTCGGTGGTGTACTTATTAGTGAGAGATTTTGGTAATATATTTTGGTGAGATATTGGTGTTGCTGCTACACATACCTCTACGATGCACAAAAAAAGCATATGGCCCAGTTGACAGACTTTAAGTGGGGGCATATAATTCTGAGAGAAGCAGGGTGGTTGTGTACACCTGTACCAGTGGCGAATGTTGGTCTTTCAAGGAGGGGAAGGTCAATTTCGGCCTACATCATAAAACGATTCGCTCATTTCGCTGTCAATCAAAAAGGGATTCAGCCTCAGACAGATCATC
>JAUZSU010167765.1:0-13371 GCA_034780255.1 Parotocinclus maculicauda | reverse complement strand
ACACATTCCTAGTCCGTGAATCCTGTTCACTGACAATGGCAATAAAGTCGGATTCTGATTCTGATTCTGATTCTGATGTGACCATTACACTAGGTTCTTTTATGCATCTGGAGTAGCAGGATTGTATCCAGATAGGGTTTCTGTCACATAGAACGAGTGTGTAAAGCATGAAATATGCATGAACAGTTATTCATAACATAATAATTGTGGGCAAAGAAGCTGTGGTGCATTTTGATTACTGCATGAAAGCAGCAATGACCAAAAGCATGTAAGCGTCCCAAACATGACGTTACAAGATTGGCCCCCTAAAAAGGCAAGTCATTTAATTAAGTACTAATACACCAGAGGGAGTTCTATAACGTGAGATGTTGGCACTGGTGCCCTGTGGTCGACCAATGCCAATAGCTCATGTTATAGCTCAAGGTAAAAAGGTTCCAATGTATACCCCACTGCTATAATATTAACAACAGACTGAGCCCATCTGTCATTACTGTCATACCAGAATATCCCTATGAATATTTATTATAGAGATAAACAAAATAAATGTTGATTGATACATTTTCATTTATTAAAAGTAGTTTATTTACATGTCGTGAATAAAATGGGTTGGCTTTATGAGGCAGGCTGGTCCTATTCTTCCAACAAAAAATGTGAGTGACATCTCGGTGGTATTG
Organism: Parotocinclus maculicauda; assembly: GCA_034780255.1. Classification (NCBI taxonomy): domain Eukaryota; kingdom Metazoa; phylum Chordata; class Actinopteri; order Siluriformes; family Loricariidae; genus Parotocinclus; species Parotocinclus maculicauda. The sequence continues at coordinate 12,697 of JAUZSU010167765.1, read as the reverse complement.
AAGATCCCTTTCAAATTACTTTAGAGGTACTTGAGTAGTGGTTATAAAATTGGAAGATGAAGCTATTAATGTAGTCGGTCAGAAACATAAAGTATGAGTTAAAGAGTATGAGCAGCTTCGTTGGGTTAAAAGCTGGACATTGCAGATACATCGATGCCCCTCCAATCAGCCGTGGATAGTGTTTGATGAAAGATGCAGAGTTTAACACCAGCAACGATGTCTTGAAAAAAATAAGAAAGAACAGATGTGATCGAACCAACAACACTCTCTGTTTGCATTTCTGACTGATCCAAAAAAAGAAGGGGTGGTACTAAAACTGGCTTCAGTATCATTGCGCTGGAAAAACGTTAACAGCCCAGGACGTTTGATTTACTGTACTGACTATGCTTTTCTGGCTTCGACAGTCGTTTACTGATAAAATTATAACACTGCTGCTTTATTATGACTGGCATCGCCACTAGGATATATGTGTGTACGTGGCGGAGAAATACTTACTCAAAGTTTTGGTACTCCTAGAACATCTCTCAGCCAATCAAATTACAGCATGTGTGGTCTAAGGTAACATCTCAAATTTGATATAACAGTTATCACACAAACGTAGGACATGAATATTTCTTAGCAACAAACAGAATTCTCAAAAGTACCCGGTTCTTTTTTGTATATGGGGTAAGTATAAGCGCCACCTCCTCGTAGCATGCACTTTTATTGTATTAAACTGTAGGTGTATTAACCTCCAGGTCCTCTTTTCTCAGCTGGTTAAAATACCATATTAAGAAATACTGGCACCTTTAGTATTTTGGTTCAATATTAAGAATGGCATTATGAACGCTAAACAAACCATGATTAAAATTTGGTGTTTTCTGCTTTGGTCCAGGCCAAGTGAACCAAACTACAAGTATAAACGCAACCCTTAAAGGTTCTTTAAGAAAATGAGACGCCTCACTGAACCAGCCACAGTTAAATCATCTGTGTTGAGTTGGATAAATCACAGAACTTTCACAATGGAAAGCCCAAATATTTCTCCATCGGTTTACTGCCGCATGGGAACAGTAGTTCCACTTGAGTCCACAGGTCACAGATCTTCACTTTCAGGTTGAGCGCATGAGCGCCGGTCAGGCCGTGTATCCTGTGTGTCAGCCTATGAAAAAGGATTTTGCAGCAGGATAAATGGTGCTATGCTCTTAACCTTTTCACCGGAAAACTTTCCCTATTCCAAACAGTCTAAATGCAATATTTATTAATAGATATTCTATACTCAGCAGTCACTTTATTAGGTACACACTCATGTCAATTTGATCAAATCCACTCGCCATATAGAAGCATTGTGTTGTTCTACAATTGGAAACTGTAGTCCATCTATTTTTTTACATAATTTGTTAGCCCCTCTAATGGTTAGGACCCCCCACGGGATATAGATATAGAGGGCTATAGGTTTTAAACATCGTGTTTACACTCTTAAACACATCTTCCATATTTCTCCACCTTGTACATGTCAGAGACAGTAGCTTATTTGTTGCTGCACAGTTTGTGTTAGTCACCCTCTTATTCTTCATCACTGCTGACTACTTTCAATCAAACAGTGGCACTGAGGTGTTTGGAAACTCCAGCAGCACTGTTGTATCTGATCCACTCATACCAGCACAACACACGACACCGCTTCAGTGTCACTGCAGTGCTGAGATTGATCCACCACCCAAACAGAAGCTGATCTGTGCTGGACCTGTGGGGGTCTTGAGAGAACAGAGGGACGATTGTTAAATAATGTGCATTTTTGACACTTTGCATTGCTCTGTAGTCTGATACAACATTGCCACTTATTACCCGGTGGTAACTGATCTTTGTTTTAGAGTGTATTTTGGGTATTGAACATACACTTCCTATTCATACCACTTTATTCTTCCAGTGTAGCGAGTTAAAAACTAGTCAATCACTGAAAGTGAAGGCCGAGCCCTGCTTTAAATCTCACTGGATTTGGAATATGAAATCTTGCATGCAGGCTTTGACAAAATGTCTGTTTGCAGCTCTAGGTATTTTAACCATGTCCCTAGCATGCCACAGGTGCTAACAAGAGAGCATTTCAACATGCTAATAATAGCCTACTAGATCCATAAGTACCACTTCAAATGCTTACACTGGCATAAGAGCTTGCATACACCACAACAGCCGAGAGCTGATATGCTGTTTTTATGGTAATGAGGTGTATGAGTGACATTCATTTGCAAAATGTTGGTAGCATGAAGTACACTGCTTACATAAATTAGGTGATATTTCAAAATAATTACAAAGAGGATCCTATAAGAACTGCTGGACAATCGGATCCTGTCCATGCCCCATCACTGTCAGTGTGTTTTGGCTCTCTTGGGTGACCATACACCCTACTGAAGAGTCAATGTGGGGGGCACTCTGGTCCAGTTTAACATGCTTCTGTTCACCCACATAAATATATCACTTCCTACTCAATCACCATAATTGAGTTTACATCTCATTTGCATAATCAAACAACTTTTTTCACTTTTCATTTTTGCTTTTCTGGTGATCTTGTTTAATAAAATCAAATGAAATGCTTTTTTTAATCGCTTCATATTCGTTTTGAAATATCCCCTCATTGTTGTGAACAGTCTATATCATTAAATGAGTCATACAGATACATTGTTATGCATAAAATGGGGACACCTAGTAAAATGACTTGTTTGGGCATGTTTTGCTAAAATACTGAAAAAAACACAGGCCCGTACAAGTTTGTTACTGTAATGTTTCTGCTCATTGTGTCTGTTGTCATGACACTGGTAGTACTGTTAACATTTATTGTGCATTAATGAAAGGAGCTGCACATTGATTTATTATACTGTATGTACAGGTATGTGTCGTTTAATGATCGCATTATGTGGGACTGTGGTAGCCCAGCAGTTAAGGCACTGGACTCTGGACCTGAACGTCTTGGGTTCGAATCCCACCTCTGCCAAGCTGCCACAGTTGGGTCCTTAAGCAAGTCCCATAACCTACCATTGCTTGAATTGTAAGGATATATCAGACATCAGTTGTAAGTCGCTCTGGATAAGGGCGTCTGCTAAATGCCGTAAATGTACCAAAATGTAAAAAATGTTCTGTAAAACAGGTTGTTGATCAAAATGGACTGGACTTTACCATATTCAAAGTCTTTTTATGCTACTGTAATGGTACTGTATTTTTGCAATACATCGGCATGCAAGAAATACGTAAATGAGATTCCGCTTAGAATGGTACCACCCACAACCCCCACAGAACTCATCAAATTCAATTCTCTGTGCATTTCGACTAGATAAATTTGTCTCTGTACTCGCAGCAGTAGCTCAGATGTGTATGTTATCAGTCAGAGTCGAACGACTTGCTTCAGCCGAAACCCTATTCATGATTCATGATGCATCAATTCACAATTCAGTACACTGTGATTCAGTGGTTGAGCTTCACAAAGTTACTGTACGGTGATCTCGTGGTCTTGCTGCATAAATAGGAAATAAGAAACTGAGGGAAAGTGAATTCTTACTTATAGAGGAAAATTATTTGCCAATTTATTAATTTAATTAGTCTATGCTAATCCAATCACATAGAAGAACCAAGAGCAATATGAAAGGACTGAAGGCTGAAGTGGTGATTTCAAGAGGCCTTTGACAAGTTTCTCTTATCATGTGCCCAGGCTCTTTGTGACAGACAGTTGGAGAGAAGAGGGAGGGCAAAGTCACGACCCTCACACCAGCAACATCATTGTATGTCAGGGGCAGAAAATTGAACCTAACTTCCAGTTACAGTTAGCCTCCGGAAGCTTTAAAGACAGAAAGACAGAACTCTCATGTGCTTGAAGTCTGTAAACTTTAACGCTGGTGCTGTAACATTAAAGCCGTGGAACTCCTGCCAAGGAAAGCACTCATTCACAGTAGTTATATTTATCCTCCAACACATGGACTCAAGGCAAGAATCCAGCATGGGCATGTGGGAGCCGAATTTTACTTTCTGCCTGTTTATTGATTGGAGTATGAACTTCCAGGGTTTCATTTATGTAACACTATACTGGAGTAAATTTAATACGCTTCATAGTGGGAACATTTCCAGTTCTGACCCATAGCATCCAGTAAATCTCCTCCTTTGCAGGAAATATAAGCTCAATTGCTTTTAAATGTGATCAAACCAGTGGTGGAATTAAGTCCACTTTACTGGGGGAACGTGCCCCACTAAAACCGTGGTCGTACAATTTCAGTTGCTGAGTAGAACTACAGGGCACCCCACACAAATTCCTTACAGGCACTACATTTCCCATAATGCTCCGGCATCTTTCCAAAAACTTGAGTGGCTAACGCTTTTAGTCGGACCCGGTTTCCATCCTGCAGGCAGGGGGAATCAGTTACATTAGCATAAACGTAATGAATGCATTTAATACAAAATGTATTTGTGTTAAATTGTCCTTTATTTCTCATCCATGGAAGAGTAGTGCCCACTTTAGTCTGCGTCTGTCATGTGACCAGGCCTGGTGTGCCCCCACATTACAGCTAGTTTGCTTTTGTCTCAAATAAAGTCTCTGTTTACATTGTGACATTCTCTCTAATGAATTAAATAATAGCAAACCATTTAGAAACTGGTTTACATTTATCATATTCAATTATCCAGGCGTTGTGCCGAACTGCATACTCGTGCACCAAGTAGTATAGTATAGCAGTATAATGTTGCATAAAGTATTAATGTTGCCTGAAAGTATCTGCTTCAGTCATTAAGATGGACTCGAGCTAAGAATGAATCAATTAAAACAGGGTTATTTAAATAAATTAGATTATCAAGCCTATTGTTTCTCTTCACTGTAGCTTTATATTCAATTACTGATCCCCAGGTCAGAACGGAGTCGTGTTACTTGTCCGTAAAATGGTTCCTACAAGCTAATTAAATGAGTAGAAGTTAGATGATCATTTTGCAAACGTAAGGATAATAATCAGGTTTATGCTTTTTTTTGTCCTGCATAATCAGTGTATTCATCAGGAAATTAAGAATATGTCAACTTCAGGTCTATTTGGTTCTAAGAGAAAATATGTATACATAAATACATATATCATATTTCAATAAAGGGAACAAACTTTAATACGATATATAATTATTACGAATAATTATATATAATAATATAATAATAATTAATAATATAATAATAATTAATCTATAATTAGATACGAATAATTATTTCTGACACAATTACACACACACACACACACACACACAATCTTTAAAATAGAACTACACAGTCATATGAATGGATAAGAAAGTTTAACTGAATGCATTTCTTGCTCTGTGATATATAAATAACATTAACAATGATCATGCCTTATTTGCTGTGACACATTTGATATTTCTTCTCCGACAGAGAGCTGCCAAGGTGTTTCCAGAACTGAGTAAAGTACAAAGGACTAACAAAGTACGTAAACAAACATTTGGACTAAAGTCTGTATTTGCAGAACAATGTGGATATATAATATATGGTCAGTGAAACTGATCAAATGGACAATGAGTCTAGATACAAAGAAGTGTAAATAAATATGGCCGGTTGCTATATTGTTGGAAACATTCCTTTGTGAAGGGGTACACATGGTCAGCAACAATACTCAACTAGGCTTGGTCAATTAATTAATTACGTATTGGTGCTAACGAGCCCAAAGTTTGCCAAAGAACATATTTCCTGACCCATTTATTTGTCAGAAATCAGGATTCATCAGAGCAGATCTGCCTTGTTTGTAGTTGATAAATAATGTTTTACAGTTTGAATATACAATATAATACTAATAGTTCATACACAGATAAGACAAAGATCCCGACTTTTGTGGCTTCTTATTACATTTATCTATTTATTATGGGTTTCTAGGCAAATAATTTAAACTGAAGGGCTTGAGCTAACAGAGAAGTTTGAAAAGGCATCAATTTGGTGCTCAACTTTAATACAGGACCAATATTTTTTCTTTCACCTTATTTGAAGCCATTTCACTTCACTTCCAGCTCCAGCATCCGATCCCTGCGCTCGCGCATCAGTCCGTTACTGTTACAGTTACAGGCTCTAATCTCCTCCAGATGCGCAGTGCGTGCACTCTTTGTGCGCCACGGGCCACACTGACCCCTGCGCCTCACACGGAGGCGCCTGAACGCAGATCTTCACCGGGGGGTCGGTGAAGCTGGGACGGAGTCGCTCGGTGTTTTTTTTACGCAGTGATTAATCAGCCGAAGTGACCGAGAGCCTCCGACACACACGGACCGCTTTGTGCCAGAGCGCGAGCTGACTGAGCGCCACGGCGCGGCACCGGGTGAAAGCGCGCATTGTGTGCTGCTGTTTGGATAAGAGCGCGCGGATTTCCGGTTCACCAGAGTTTAATGCTCGCAGTCCGACACAAAGACCTTTCTGCTGGAGAATAGCTGCGCGCTCACGCCACTTGCTGGTCGTTCGGAGAGTTTCACACTGCAGGAAGAACACTCGTGTTAAGACCGACGTTTCTCTAATTTATTAATATAATTTAATATTGTGTAACTAAAAATAATTTTGAAAACACTGTGTGTATTTAATTAGCATTTGGTATGTTCTCCCTTTGTTGTACTCACAGCATGCACTCAAGCTGAGTTTGTGTAAAAACAGATTAGATGATTTCGCAGCAGTCCAATTTTCTCCATGTTCGAGTGCCCCCATAAATGCTCTACAAGTTTTGGGTCAGGTAACTGTGGAGGAAAGTCCATGACAGTCAGCTCTCCTTGATCTGCTTTGCTCTTCATGTAGTTGTTGGAAATTTTTGGAGTGTGTTCTGGGCCATTATGCTGCTGCAGTAACAGATCCAAACATACATTTTCATAAGTTCAATTCAATTCAATTTTATTTCTATAGCGCTTTTTAAAACGTAGCATTGCCTCAAAGCAGCTTCACAATATTACATTATCTTAAAAGACCAATTCTAAGTTGAGCAAGCCTAGGGCGACAGTGGCACGGAAAAACTCCCTAAAATGGTAGGAAGAAACCTTGGGAGGACCAAGACTCAACAGGGGACCTAACCTCCATGGGTGACCTAGATGCTAACTAAATAAATACCAAAAGTATATCAAATTACAGCAAAACCAGGTCAATAAATAAATAACAGACTTATAATAAAAGTTAAATTAGTAATAGAAAAATTTGAAAATGAACTAAATTATAAAACAAAATAGATTATAAAATGAGTCCTTAGTGGGAGGTCCTTGGCGGCACATCGTCTCCTAATGTCCAACCGATGGAGGGAGTTCCTGCACTCTGGTGGGACCTGCCTCCGATGTTGAAGACAATCAGAGCGACGCCGAGCCGGAAGAACATCCAAGCGCGTGGTGCCGGAACCAGCACCAGAACATCAGCTCTGAGAGAAAAGAGAAAATGTAGTTAGTGATGGGTTAGGAGCACAGAGTCTATTATCCATTACTGATGCCTTGTGCAGCATGCAGTATTAGTTGAATGACAGCAGTACATAAACACAGGTTATGGTTCTGTTCGATAAACAAGCCTGTCATGTAGCCCTGCAAAGTAAAGATTGCTGTATGTATACTTTCTTCATTGCATGATATCAAGATTTTGTCTTAGATTATGTAAGTAAAGCAAGAAATATACAATTTACCACATATAAAGAAATAGTTACCATATGTATTGGCATGAATGAAATATACTGAGCTGTCCATTCATACCAGTAATGGGTAGGGTGTTTTCACATTGGAATCATAGGTTTCAACAGTTTTAAGAGAAAAAGCTACTGATTTTAGTGGGAAATATAATTATGATGACTTTTTTATCTCCCCTCCACTCTGTGGCTGTTGATCCAAATAACGTTTTAGTCAGGATAAAGGCACAGCTGTGTTTAGAATTCTCCCTGCAAGGTCACTAATTACAAAATACCACTATCTGATATTTATTTATCTAATGACAATAGTAATGGGTTTGATATCTAATTTTCTGATTGACCTGAAAATCTGATAATCAAAGCGTGTGTGTATATATATATATAAGTGTAATCTTGTCATTATAATGAAGTAAAATAACATTATACTTACGTAATGTTCATATATATTTAGTATGCCATGCATTTTTCATATAAGTGTTGCATAAAGCTAGCTACAGATTAGTAGTACTTTTTTCCAATCAATATCTGAAGTCTACATGGTTTAAACCCACTTTTTTGTTGGGTCAGGGCTCTACATGTAATACCTGATACAGCCAGAAGGCAGACCCCAACACACTATTGAGGTGTTACGTGATACTTTCTGCAAATAGCTGACGAGTGCATGACATTATTAATTAGTGACCAACGAGCCATAAAGCTGTGTTCAACCGCAAAGACTGCTGTGAGTTTCCATTTAACTTTTTTTCAGAACTTCTTGTGTATTAGTTGATTACAGATCCCCACAGTATATTTCCTCTTTCCCATGGGCATCTTTTATAGCAGTAATGAGGCCTCAAGAACTGAAATGCTTCTCTGTAAAAGAGGAAGTAATGAGACAGAGCTGATGAAGAGTTCTTCAGTGAAACTGCAAGGGCACAAAAATGTTTTTATTTTTTAGGAAAATGTACCTACGAACATTTATTAAAAATGAAAAAATTACCTGACAATGCCTGTAGATCAGAAAGTGTTTGGCTGTTGCAATAAATTTACCTTTCTCAACAAATTAATTAAAAATGAAAAAGGTATATATATATATATAGTGAGTTTTTAAAGACAGTTTCCCCTTCTGTTGCTGCCATTGTCATATACTTGTCAAATCATGACCTATAATTAATATACTTAATACCTTTGTACCACTTGACAGCAGCTCCATTTACACCATAAACATAGGTTTAATGAAGAAACACAACTGGCTTTTTCAAATGACCCTGCCTGGTTACCACAGAAGAGGAAGTCTTGTGCCAGTGCCTGTCAGTTATGCACTGTCCTTGTTTTGTGCCTCTCCAAAAGTAATAGCACTGGTCTTCAACCCTACTACATTCAGCCGTAATTGCCACTGACAAGAGGGCAAATCATCAGCACAGCAGCCCTGATAAGCATTACATCCAGATGACAGCTCACAGAAGTGTATTAGCAACACTGTGGCATATCACATTACCACTGTGAATGTAATAAAGCTGATCACTGAACACAGCGTCTTAAAAACAAGCTACTTTACTTGCAGCCATGAAGGGCTATAATGGCTCATTTACTGAGCTTGATTTGACTTATCCTATCATACATGTTCTCCTTCTTGTAACTTTAAATAGATTATATAGAAATAAACTTACCAGCCACTTCATTAGTTGCACTTGCTCAACCAGTTAACTTAATGCAAAAATCTAATCAGCTAATTACAAGGCATAAACCCAGTGCATGTGGTCAAGATGATCTGCTGAAGTTCAAACCAAGCATTAGAATGGGTAAGATAGGTGATTTAAGTTACTGTATGTGGCATGACTGTTGGTGCAAGATGGGATAGTCCGAGTACAGAATATTGCCAGAAAAGAACATTGCCTGGTCTGCTTAGCCTTAAATTCTGCTTCAGCATTTGGATGGTAGGGTCAGGTTACTAATGGTGTATTGGTGTGGGGGATATCTAATTTGAAAATGTTGTGCCTTTTACTACCACCTAGTTTAAATCTTACATCCTTATGTTGAATAGTAATGCTGATTTAGTCTATTTCTTTATGATCACAGTGTACAATCTTTTGCTGTCACCTTTCAGAATAACACACCATATGACAAAGCTCAAATCATCTCAAACTGGTTCCTTGGAAACCTTACTTAAATGGCCTCCACAGCCAGCTGCTTTTAATCTTGTAGCCCACCTTTGGGATATGGTGTTATAGCAGATTCAAATCATGGAATTATATTCTTATCTTATATTCTTTAGACTTTGGATTTCTTTTAGGCAAACTGTCTGATGAAGCTTTATACAGAAAACACAAGACGAGTTCAAATAATGAGCAGCTTACATACATTTGAGCTGAACATCTAGATTTTTAGGGTTAAGGTTGCCACTGACTTTAACTTTAATTAAAATTTTAACATAACAGTCATTACCACTACACTGAACTCTGGAGCAGTGAAAATGTGTATTTGGCAGTATTAGCTTGACTATGTTGTGACAGTTTTTTGGAGGAGGGATAGTGCTATGTGGTTGTTCTTGACCAAGATCCCTTCTGATAAAATTCAGCATAACAAGGCATTTTGGACAACTGTCTGCTTTCAACTTTGTGGCAAAAGTTTGGGAATTGCCACTTTCCTAATTCTAGAAAACTAGAATAGCCCACACAAAGCCCTGACCTCAATCCCATCACACACCTTTGGGATGAACTTGAATAAAGATTGCAAACCAGGCATTCTCGTTCAACATCTTTGTCTGACCCCACAGGACTGAGGCAGTCCAAAATCTTGTATAAAGCCTGCCCATAAGACCGGAAGCTGTTATGGCTGCAGAAAGGACCATATGAACCAACTCCATATTAATGATTACTGATTTAGAATGGGACGCCTTAATAGCTACTGTAAGTGTATTCTGTAGGTGTCCCAATATTTGTGTCCACATAGTGTGAGTATATAAACTATATATTATATATTAACCACAATAGTTAGACTTAAACACATTGGGGATCAATGATCAGTGCTTAGATGGAATTTCTATTAACTGTTTAAATGCTTGTATTCAGTTTATAGTCAAGAGAAACCAGATACCAGCTAAGATACTGGCACAGGTCTCAAACCTGATTACTTGTACATGTGTGATAGCTGTTGGATCATAAAGAATTTTCCCTGGCTTCTGGGTCTTGAGGGATCATATTCTGTCAGCCCTGGTTTGTGGTAACACGGTTTCATGGCATTAACAAATTTGCTGCTCTAGTGTTTCACTCTTATCTGGGAAATCTTAAACGCTTCCATGGTGAATACTTGGTTATGACATTATCACAACTTTGCAGATTGTGCTTTGGGTATATCAGATGGCTATTAACTGTGGGGCAGCCATGGTAATAACCCAGCTCATAAAGGCTTGCAATGCTGGCTAACAACCTCACTGCATTTCCTGTTGTAACTGAGAGAGGTCAATCAGAGAGGCAGAGAGAACAGTTTTAATAGAGACAGATGTAACCTTTTGTTTCTTTTTTTCCCCCTTGCAGCTCCATGTGGCTCTGTTAAGCCTCTCATTAACCTCCTTTTTAACTTCCTCTGCCACATTTGATACCACATTTTAGACTAACACCAATGGTGTCATTGCCTAATGAGGCCAAGTGTAAAGTACTGTGTTAAAAAATTAGTGTCTCTCAAGGATCGTTGTGTTAAACAAGCCCCTTGCTTTTGTGTAATAATACATCAGGCATACATTTTCATTCAAGTGTCAGATAATATATCTTTTCACTGTGTCTGTATCTTAATAATGTGCTTGCTACTCAAGGTAACATCTTAAGTCATATAATATGGATCACAGCGTGGTATAAGGAAACATGTTTTGGCATTATTCAAGGTCTTCAGCACTTAGTGAATTTGTACAATAAACTTTCAATGTTAAACTGTCCTGATCCTGAAAACAAATTAAAAAAATAATGCTTACAGAACACTCGCCTTCCTTGCTTCTAATGGTACAGCTTTTAAATACCTTTAGAATGAGGAGATGCAGCATGAGAGATGTTAATGCTACCATTGTAAGATGAAACCCTACATGTATAGTCTTTTTTTGTAACCTACTTACTTAGATGCATTATAGTCTAACTTTACACTTGGGACTGGTTAAAGCACTTGGTGGTGTCTGAGGGAGTTGCAAGTCCTTTAATGTATATTAAACTTTAGACAGACGTTTCTCTCATTGGAACATTAATACTAATGCTTAATGGAGTCAGATAATCATAGCATGTCAGATAAGGAATAACCGTAAAGAGCATGTGTATGTACTAAGTGATAGGAAAAGAAATGGTGTTAAACAATAAAATGGAACACTTGCTGTTGGGAAAAGGGAGGAGTTGCTTGTCTCTTGTCACACAACTGAATCAAATCTGATGATTCCAAACCATCATGTCAGCAGTGATGAAAGAACCGTTGTCAAGTGCCTCTTAAAAACCAGACCTAAGGGACCGTCAGCAGCGACAGCTATTTATCGAAGATGGCAGTTTGCAAATATCTCAATCTAGGAGAAGGTACCCAGGGTGACACTGAGCACTGTGAAATTGGAGGAGCCAGCATTTATTTTATCGTGCCTTTAGAGATGAGCTTTATTTGGCTGACAGGCAGAGGTTGTGCGCAGGAGTATGTCTTCCCCTGCTGCATAATCTAAGTCATACTACTAGGTCTTAATCAAGTTAAGTAGTTATAAAAGCTTATTTTTTTCAGTAGAACAATTTCTACAAATTATATTTATAGGATTTTAAAAGCACAATCATGTTACAAGATGTGGTGGTTTTTTAGTAGGACCCAAGTATGCGGGATAAGAATATCCCACGACGTATAATAATAAAGGGGAAATAATATAGAACAACCAAAAAGGGATGAAGAGTGGAGCGCAAGGCTATTAACATAATAAAACCGAAAGGATAAAGTGACACGCCAGGGTTGCGTCCTGAATGGGAGCAACGTGCGACCTAGTCGCGAGAGGGCGCCAAAGCACCAGTCGGGGCAAACGTGCAGAAAGCACGGTTTTGGGACGTCTCTTAAATGGCGAGGCACGGAGGTAGTCCAAACGC